>ML790817.1:0-34328 GCA_009831015.1 Picea engelmannii | reverse complement strand
CCAAGTCCATACAGAGTTTCGTGGCTACAAAATGGACATTAGGTAACTGTCACTAAACAATGTTTAGTTGAATTTAAGATAGGAGGATATAATGATAAGATATTATGTGATGTTATTCCTATGGATGTTTGTCATCTATTGCTGGGTAGACCATGGCAGTATGATAGGAATGTGATTCATGACGAGAGAATGAACACATACACCCTAGAGAAGAATGGGAGAACTCACATGTTGCTTCCAATCAAAGATAAGGATGTGAAACCTGAAGTAAGTAACACTGTACTTCTCATGAGTGGGAAGGAACTTCTTATAGAGGTTAAGAAGAAGGAGGAACCGCAATTCATTGTGGTCAGGAAGCCAAATATTGTTTTAACCAGCACTAGGGTGGATGATTTACCAGAAGAGGTT
Organism: Picea engelmannii; assembly: GCA_009831015.1. Lineage (NCBI taxonomy): Eukaryota > Viridiplantae > Streptophyta > Pinopsida > Pinales > Pinaceae > Picea > Picea engelmannii. The sequence continues at coordinate 33,920 of ML790817.1, read as the reverse complement.
CAGGAACTGCTGGAAGAGTTCGCTGACATAGTAGTGGAAAAAATACCTCGTTCGTTGCCACCGATCAGAAGCGTGACTCATCACATTGATCTCATACCGGGAGCTAGTTTGACAAACAAAGAAGCATACAGATTGATGCTGCAAGAGAATGAAGAGGTCAAAAGACAAGTCTAGGATTTGTTGGACAAAGGTTTGGTCAGGGAAAGCTTGAGTCCATGTGTCGTTCCGACAATGCTCAGTCCGAATAAAGATGGAGGCTGGAGGATGTGTATTGAATCAAGGGCAATCAACAAGATAACCATCAGGTATAGATTTCCATTGCCAAGGATGGATGATCTGATAGATTGCTTGAGTGGAGAAAAATATTTTTCGAAGATCGATTTGAAAAGCGGTTATCACCAGATTTGCATGAGGGAAGGTGATGAATGGAAGATAGCCTTCAAGACTAATGAGGGGTTGTATGAATGGATTTTTATGTCATTTGGCTTAATGAACACGCCAATTAATTTCATGTGATTGATGAATGAAGTCCTTAAGGATTTCATCGAAAAATTTGTTATCGTATATCTTGATGATATATTGATTTTCAGCAAAATAGAAGCTGAGCATCTGAAACATTTGGCTATAGTGATGCAGAGGTTACAGTAGGAGAAGCTGCTGATAAACATGAAGAAATCCTCATTCATGAATACATAGCTCATTTATTTGGGTTTTGTTATTTCCACAGATAAGTTGAGGATGGATCTAGATAAAGTGAAGGTAATCAAGAATTGGCCATCACCGAAGAATATCTTTGAAGTTCGAAGTTTTCACGGATTGGCTAGTTTCTACCGAAAGTTCATCAGGAATTTCAGTGGAATTAGTGCACCGATGATGGACACAGTGAAGAAGAGACACAAATATTTTCACTGGACAGAAGAGGCTGAGAAGAGTTTTAATCTGTTGAAGAGGAAAATCACGGAACAACCAATTCTGGTGTTGCCTGATTTCCAAAAGACATTTCAAGTGAAATGCAATGCAAGTGGATTTGTAATAGGGGCAGTATTGAGTCAAGAAGACATGCCGATAGCATACTTCAGCGAAAAGATGAATGAAGCAAAAGTGAAATACTCCACTTATGACAAGGAATTCTATGCTATTACACATGCATTGAAGAAATGGAGACATTACTTGATCTCGAAGGAGTTTGTCTTATACAGTGACAATCGTGCACTGTAGCTCGTGACTCAATGAGAAAAGTTAAATCAAAGACATGTTAAGTGGGTTGAATATATGCAAAATTTCACTTTTGTGATTAAACATATTTTTGGTACTGCTAACAAAGTTGTTGATGCTTTGAACAGGAAGTGTTTGCTATTGCAGGAGTTCAGGGTCAAAATGTTGGGTTTTGATGATCTCAAGGAGATGTATCAAGATGATCCAGATTTTAAAGAGGTGTACGAAGTAGATGAGAATCCAATTCTCAGAGATAGAAGCCAATGGGCAAAATACATGATCCAGGAAGGATTACTGTTTAAAGGTAATCAACTTTGTATTTCAAAATGCTCCATGAGAGAGAATTTTTTGAAGGAGAAACACAGTGGAGGACTGGCCGGACACTTCGGTCATGATAAGACGTTTGAAAAGTTGAATGAGTCATATTTTTGGCTAGGAATGCAAGAATACATCAAAATACTCATGGACATATGTAGAATTTACCAGCATTTGAAAGGCAAGAGGCAGAATGTAGGATTTTATCAACCATTGCCCATACCTGAGAAACCGTCAGATGCAGTCAGCATGGAATTCATATTGGGGTTGCCAAGAACACAAAGAAGGTTTGATTCAATATTTGTGGTGGTGGATAGATTCTCCAAAATGGCACACTTTATTCCATGTCAGAAAACCAGTGACACAACTCACATTGCGAATTTGTTTTTCAAAGAAGTCATTCGACTTCATGGCTTGCCAATAAGCATAGTTTCGGATCAAGACACTAAGTTCGTAGGACACTTCTAGAGAACCTTATGGAAGAAGATGTGAACAAACTTGTCTTTTAGTTCAACTTATCATCCTCAGACGGATGGACAAACAGAAGCGGTGAACAGGAGTCTGGGAGACTGACTGAGAAGTTTGGTGACAGAACACCACAACCAGTGGGACAACATATTACCACAGGTGGAGTTTTATTATAACAAATCAGTCAACAAAAGAATGGGATAGAGTCCATTTTAGATCATCTATGGCATACAACCGAGAGGAATTTATGAGTTGAGAGGTTTAGAACAGATTACGACTAGGAGTGCTAGTGCAGAAGATTTCGCAGAGGCGATGAAAGAACTTCACAGCCAGGTGAAGGAACGATTGCAGAGTTTGAGTTAGAAGTATAAGCGGAGAGCAGATCAACACAAAAGACAACTTCAATTTGAAGTTGGCGATTTGATCCTCACACATTTGAGAAAGGAAAGGTTCCCGAGAGGAACATATAATAAACTGAAAATGAAGAAAATCGGACCATGCAAGGTCTTGAAGAAATTTGGGGTGAATGCTTACGAGATTGAATTACCCGATGGGACCGAAATTTCTCCGATATTCAATATCTCAGATTTGTATCCATATAAAGCTGAGGAAGTAGAAGTAGGAAATGAACAGCCAGAGGTTCAGTGGTGAAAACATATGCCAGTTGCAGAAAATCCGCAGATGGAGCACATACTGGACAAAAGGGTTAGGAAAAAGACCAGGTTAAAATAATACTTTGAGTATTTGGTCAAATGGAAGGACCATCCAGTTGAATATGCCAGCTAGGAGAAAGAAGAAAAGATCTAGAAGCCTAGACAGACCGTGCGCGAGCTCATGGACAGGAGCCCATGAAAATTTTCAAGAAAGGGAGTATGATGCAGGAGCATCTCAAGCGAGCCAACGTGGAGATAAAAGACAGTTGGAAAAGTGCCTAGCGCAAATTTTGAAAACGTCTTGAAACATTAATGAAGTCATCAAGTGGAGGCACACTTGTATAATGTAAAAGGACCTTGAGCGATCCACTCTCATCCTTAGTAGGTAGAAGGCATTTATAGTAGTTAATGCAAGTAGATATAATTTAATGCGTAGATTAGACAGTTTAGAATGAAAGAGGGAAATAGGATATAGACACCCTCATTGTGTATTGTAACATAGAAGAATGGGATTATGTCAGGTGAGAGAATAGAGCATAGAAGTGAAGAAAATTACCAAGATAAGAGCATACAGAGCTGGAACAAAGAACTATGCTTGAAAAACACCCATGTACAGAGATTTGAGTTAATAGAAGAAGTCTTAATTCAGATTCATGGCATTTTATTTGTCTCTTGTATGTGTATACTGAATGGTATGTTCATGGTTTTACTCTTTCTGTCATGCAATTGTTGTTTATGCTATGTGTGCATGATTTCTTGTTAAATGTTTGAAATCTGAGAGAGAGAGAAGGGGAAATGAGTTTCAATTGTTTCTTTGTCTGAGTGAGAGTTCCTGCAAGGAGTGCAGTGGAGTTTGTCCACAAGGAGTGCATTGAAAGAAGTCAGAGTTCATCTCTGAAAACTCAGGATAGATAGATTTTGTTCTCATTCCCTCAGAAGTGTAGCTAAGAACAGGAGCCGTGCAAGGAGTGCGCAGGCCGAGTAAAGTCTCAAAGTTACGAACCTGAGAAATTTATGAAGGACTACCGTTGATGCAGGAGCATCTCTCCACGCCAGTCAACCAGCCAGCCAACCACGCCAGCGAATTCAAATCGCACGCTGAGGGATAGAGACGCAGCCTCATTTAAAATATGAATTCAATGTAATTAATATTTTAAGCTGGTGAGTTGTAGATCCGTTCCTTTGTGCAGGCATTAGGTAGATCGACATTTAATGTGTGTAATGGCTGAGATCTAGATCCGATAGCGGACTAGACAACCATTTATTGTAATTAAATAGAGTAGGTAGACCTGGAGGGAAGCTCTCTAAGAGCCCCCTTAGGTAAAAGAGATAGAAGGATCTCATTTTGAGTTAGATGAGTAGGAGTAGGAGAAGAGCCAGAGAGAGAGCTCGAGAACACATTGTAAATACAAGCATTTGCCAATTTTAATATAATTAGAAGCAGTTTTTCCTGCATTACTGTGTTGAATGAACGTCTGTGAGTGTTCTTTTATATGTTGTAGATGTATACTATAGTTGTGCATTTGCAGGAGTGTGTTTGATTTCAGGTGAAGGTCTTTGAGGTTTCATGCCAGGAGGGCATGATAGAGTACCGCGGTCTCTGAATACTGGTGCACTGAGGATGCACTTCTGAATACTGCGGGTTTAGACAAAGGCGTGCTGAGGCACAAGAGATGAAATCAAAAACACAGGAGGAAGACCTTTGAGGTTGCTGAACACCTGAGGAGGCAAGGCTTTGTGGGAGAAGACACAGTTGCAGACAAAATCTCTTAGGAGTTCTGTAAGGATTTTCCAACTGGGCATTGAGCACATGCACAAGGTGTAGTTGGAAGAAATCTGCTGAGAGTTTGGAGAAGAAACCAGAATCATTGAGGGTTCTGTAGAGCTCTGCCAAGTTGGCATTGATCACAGGTGCAAGGAGTGCACAGAAGAGGAACTCAGCTGTGAGTTCAGGAAGAAGAAGACAAAATCATTGAGGATTCTGTGAAGCTTTGCCAGGAGGGCATCAAGCAAGTGCAAGGAGTGCATGAAAGAAGACAAAACTGCTGAATGTTCTGTGGGAGGATACTCTGACAGGAGGGCATCGAGTAAGTGTGCGGATAGGGATAGAGAAGAAGAAGAGAACCCTTTCAGTTCTGATATTTTTGAAGGAAGGGTCCACTGAGGGAACCTTCTCAGGGTTGCTGAACACCCTGAAAGATTCAACAATCAGGTTGCTTGAGAAGAGACACTACCCGAAGGGCATTATATTCTCCATTTGTGGGAGGAGGAGAAAGAAAGACAAAATCCCTTAAGGGTCTGACTGTTTACAGGAGCTCAGGATAGATAGCACTAGCGTGTGTGTGAGGAGACTCTACAAGGAGTGAAGAAGTTGAAGAATCCTCCAAGGATTCGAAGACAGAAGCTCAGGAGGAACAACGTTTTCACACGCGTTGGCGAAGCTCAGAGTTGAGGAGTTCGCAGAGGAAAAGGAGAACAAAGGTTGATGCCTTTTGAATCTTTGGAATTTCTTCCAAGGGAAGGAAGAAAGCGCACAGAAGCTTAGGAGGAGCAGCAGCAGCCGTCAGATCAGTAGGAGAAGAGATCTGGACCGTTGATTTCTACGCCCAGGAGGAGATCAGGAGAAGCACATAGAGGGGGGGATTGATAGTCGTTGGATCTCATCCAGAAATCCCGTCAGTCGTTGGATCGGGAGAAGAGGCTCGGCATTTAGTCTCTGAAGTGTGCGCAGAAGAAGAGATCTGGACTGTCGAATCTTGGTCTAAATACTTGACAGCCATCGGATATGTCAGGAGTTGCGTGGGAGTTAAACTCTCATAGACAGAAGTAAAGTCCCGAAGAGAGGTGAAGCCATCGAGATATCGACACTCAAGAAATCGAGATTCTCGAGAGAAGGAAAATCGAGACACCTCAAGTCTCAAAATACCGAGAGTTAATCTGAGCCATCCATTTGAGAAGGATGCATAGTAGTGATCGAGCACCACCGGGGAAATATCGACAGGAGGGATTCATCGGATAATTTGGATTCAAAGTTTCACGAGTCTCGTGAACAATTGCATCAGACATCGCAAAATCGCGAAACACGATTTCCCGACAACTGGAGGATAGCATGGGGCCACAGAGGTTTCAGCGAGGAGGACAGGTGGCATCCCATATCGGGTATCGGGATATCACGGATATCGTGAGTGAAGTGTTCATGCATTTCGGTTTCACGAACCTCGAAACCCCGATGAGGGTGAAGGAGCCATAGTGGGAGCCAGCTGTCAGCATATCAGAGAAGCGGGGAGCGCCATTGTTTGGGCCAGCTGTCAGCATAGCGGAGAATCGGGATTCAAGGAGTCGGGAATCCCGTGGACATATGCATTTTGACATTTGAAACCTCGTAGCCCCGATGGGAGACAAGGCTGCAATCTTGTGAGTTAGCGGTCATATGGGCCAGGAGCTACCTAGGAGAGCTAACGTGTAGAGAGCGCATCGGGATTCGAGGAATCGCGAGTCCAGAAGACATGTGCATTTGGACATTAGAAAGTCCGAAACCCCGATGAGGGGGTATGGCTACGGTCATATAGAGGGAGTTCGTATGGACCCAAAATACTATCCCAATGGGACTAGCAGAGTTGAAGCGCATTGGGAATCGGAGGATCGCGGATCCAAAGGGCATTTGCATTTTGGCATTAGAAATCCCGAAACCCCGATGAAAGGAAAGACATAAGGTTGTGGTCTTGTGAGCACGGTCGTGTGGACCAAGGAATAGCCAGGAGGGGCTAAGGTCGGGTAGAGAGCTCATCGGTGATCGGGGATTCGAGAGTACAAGAAATCTTGACAGCAGAAAGGTTGAAACCCCGAAACCCCTGATATTAAGATCGGGAAAAGTCACAAGTGCATGTAGAGGCCGTGACAGGGCGAAGAAAGGACCTGTGGATTGGGTTTTTGAAGAGAGATTCCATGAAGGAATCCAAGGAGCCACTCCAGCTCGAAAGGTGAACTTTGAACAATCCTTAAAGTCCGGGAGGTCAGGTGCAAAGACCCTGCGGGGTATGAGGGAGTCGTCGTGCCATCAACTGCTGCAGGGAGTGTGCAGAGGCGAAGGACTTTAATTCCTTGGAGTAATTGAGGAATTTTCCGCAAGGAGTGCATGCAGGAGTCTTCTTTAAGACTTAGAGTTGGAGAAAGCTCAGGAGGGATAGAGTCTCCATAGATGTCGAAGAAAGCACAAGAAGTTTGTGCATAGGAGCATTGAGAAGGTGTGGCAAATTTGTGCCATAGGTGGTTAAGTACTGTGAGAGACACTTTGGTAAAAGGTCGCATAAGTCCTTGAGAAGGAAGGAGAATGGACGGTCGAAATTCTCCATGGAGAATTTGCGAAGTCTCGTGAGCCGTCAGATTTCACAGAATAGAAGGGGAGTTACGGTGAGTATTTTCAAGGGGTTCAAGCTCAGGAGAGACAGAGCCGTAGATTCAAGCCAACAAGGGCCATTGGATTTGCCTGAGGATTTCCATTTCGGGGTTTCGTGGATTGAAGTCCCGAAATCTTTGCATTACGACTCACGAAGTGCGAAGTTCTGAAAAGGCGAAAAGGTGGAAAGTCTAGTTGTGGGACCTGCGCCGAGAATCGTGTCAAGAGTTGACATTTCGGGATTTTAGGAAATAGAGAATCAGTATTTCAGGGTTCATGGAGTAGATTTTCCTGATATCGCAACTCACGAATTCGTGATAAGGAGAATTCCGAAATCAACAGGGGAAAAGTCAAGCGTTGACCGTTTTCGGGTTTCGGGGATTTGAGAGACAGGGTTCTTGACCACTGGATTCACAAAATCGCGAAGTCCGATCTCCTGAAGTATAAAGGGGGAAGTTTTTCGAGGTTGTTTGTGGGTGCAGATTTCTTGAAAGGGAAATAGAAGAGCCTAGTGTTGAGAGCTCTTCGGGCCAATGGAAGAGGAAAGATCCTGTGTGCGTGGACTTTCGACCTGCGGGTTGGGAGGGCTGCGTCAAAATGATACCTATTGATATCTCTAGAAACCCTAGCATCATGGAGAATGTCTTCATTGGAGCGGATTGTTCCCTTGAGGAGATTCAAATCTATACAGATTTATTTAAAGAATTTCATGACATTTTTGCTTGGTCTTACGAGGAAATGCCAGGCATTGATCCAAGAATCGTTGAACATGAAATCACGACTTACCTTAATGCAAAGCCAGTCCGATAGAAGCTTCATCCAGTTAATCCTCGAAAAGAAACAACTATTAAGGCTGAAGTAGAGAAACTACTCAAAGTTGGTTTCATCTACCCCATCCAATTGACTCAATGGGTGTCGAATCCCGTTGCAGCCAACAAAAAGCAAGGTACAATTCATGTATGTATGGACTTCCATAATTTGAACAAGGCTTGTCAAAAGGATAATTTCCCCACTCCACTTATTGACCAAATTGTTGATGAATGTGCAGGCTAGGAAGTATTTTCTTTCATGAATGGTTTCTAGGGATACAATCAAATACATATCAAACCCAAGGACCAGCATAAAACAACCTTTATCTGTTCGTGGGGTACATTTTCTTATCACAAGATGCCTTTTGGCCTAAAGAATGCTAGAGCCACTTTTCAGTGGGTCATGTCCTTTGCTTTCCATGATCTCAAACATCTATTCGAGGCTTACCTAGATGATTTAGCGTCACGATCTTGCAAGAGAGTTGATCATCCCACACACCTCTGACTTATCTTTGAGAGATGTCGCTACTATCAGATTCACTTGAATCCAAACAAATGCAGTTTTTATGTGACATCGAGTCATCTATTAGGTTTCATAGTTTCAACAATAGGGATCATGGTCAATCCTTTAAAGGTTGAGGTGATAGTTCAATTCCCCCCCCCATGCACAGTCCCTCATCTTTAGAGTTTATAGGGAAAAGCAAAATTTTTACGACATTTCATTGAAAACTATGCCGATATCACAAAAGGGTTCATGTGTTTACTAAAGAAGGATGTTCCTTTCCATTGGGACAAAGCATTGAAACACACCCTCATGTCTGCCCCCCTACTTCGACCACCCAATTATAATAAATATTTCTTATTGTATTTGGCCGCTGCATAGTCGACCATCGTCATGGTCTTGGTTCAAGAAGACAATTTTCTTGAAGAGCACATGATTTATTACCTGAGCCAAGGCCTATTTGGACCAGAACTCAACTACTCCCATCTTGAGAAACTTACATTGGTAGCAGTTCATGCTGTCCAACGGTTCCGTCACTATATCTTGTTTCGCAAGACCAACGTCATTGCCTTTATGAATCCATTCCAATATTTGTTGACACAGTGCATAATCTGTGGAAATATCAACAGATGGATAGTTATCCTCCAGGAATTTGACTTGGATTTTGTTTCGGCAAAATCCAAAAAGTCGTTGGTCTTTGCAGAACTCATCTCGGAACTTCCAATCGAGTCAGGTGATGTTATACCCAAAGAGTCACCTATTAAAGGAGATATGTTTTTGATCGCATCTTTGGATCCCTAGTATGGAGATATACTAGTCTATCTCTAGACTTTGAAGTGTCCCTCTTCTACTTCTCATGATGAGCGTCGACGTATACGCCATCAGGAAAAAAACTATCTTATTCTCGATGAAACTTTGTATCATCGAGGTATAGATTGCATCCTTCGTCGATGCCTCACCCATGAAGAAGAAGAACTCATTCTTAACGAATGCCACACTCGATCATGTGGCAGTCATTTTTCTTGGTTGGAAACAACCCAAAATATTCTATGAGCCAGTTACTATTGGTTGACGTTAATCAAAGATTGTGTTGAATTGATCAAGAAGTGATACCTGTGTCATATCTTCTCACGGAAGATGAGGGCACATCCTCCTCCCATGTTTCACATCATCATATTTGGCCCCTTCACCAAGTGGGGGATTGATTATACTACATGCTACCCACTCAGCTAGGGGGCACCGTTATATCATCGTAGTAGTAGACTACTTTACCAAGTGGTTCAAAGCTATGCCAATGTTCAAGGATGATGGAGAGACAACAACTCTCTTCTTGTTTAATCAGATAATAGCAAGGTTCAACGTCCCGAAAGATATTGTCATTGACCATCGCAGTCACTTTCAGAATAAAATGATGTCTGAACTAACATCAAATCTTGGGTTGAGTCAAGAACACTCATCACCTTATTACCCACAAGCGAGTGGTTAGGTGGACGCTAGGAATAAATCGCTGAAGACCATTCTATAGAGAACGATCAATTTGGCCAAGTCAAATTGGTATTTTATGTTATACTCGGTGTTGTGGGCCTACCGAACGTCTGTAAAGACTGTTACTGGTTTCTCACCTTTTCAACTTGTTTACGGGTTGGAAGTAGTCTTGCCTATATAATTCCAGATCCCATCTCTTAAGTTGGTGGTATAGTATTTCCAAACACTTCACCACTTAAGGAATGCTTATTATATCTCAAGCAACTCAATGAGCAATGATGTGATGCAACCTTGGCTAATGAGGCTCACAAGAAAAGATTCAAGTGTCAATATGATCAGTCCGTTCATCCTTGAATTTTCTCTGAAGGCGACCTTGTCCTGGTCTATGACCAAGATAAAGATCCCCTGGGGGCAGGAAAGTTCAAACCCATGTGGTTCAGACCGTTCATCATGAAGGAAGTTTTAAAGAAGGGCACTTATCATCTGGTTGATTTTGAAGGGAAAGCTTTAATGGAGCCTAGAAATGGGCTCTACCTCAAGAAGTGTTACTCATAGGTGGGTCGCCTTGGGTGATTTCTTGTACATATGTATAGTTCTTATACATTTTTAGGTTTTGTCTTTTTGGTTTTATGGACGTGACATTTTGATGCCATCTTTTCACTATGGCATATGTCAAGTGAATCATACATGTTCGTTGCATTTGTGGATGGTGCACCGTTCTAGATAACACACTCAAAGGCTTGCTTCTGTAGCTTAGGTGAATTTTACACCTCAAGGCCAGTTGTTATCTTTTGGAGGGATCTGTTTAGGTGACGCCACAAACAATGTCACCGAATATAGTGCAGTAATAGAGTTGCTTCATGACACCTTGTCGCATGGTATATCTTACCTCCAGGTCTACTTATATGCACAATTGGTTGTGTCCCAGTTAAATGGGGTTTGCCGCATTTACGATCCTACTCTACATCAATGATTCCTTGGGGTACATCTCTTAGAACATTGTTTTGATTACATTATGTATATCCATGTTCCTAAGAGATTGAATCAAATGACAGATACTCTAGCTAATCAAGTATTAGATTGGCATATTGCACACATGTAAAGAAAAGCACAAACATACACATGTAAATACATTTGTAAATAAATGTAACCCATAAGACATAAAAAGATGTATATATACATACATACATATATATATATATTGAAAGTATCAGAGTACATAGGTGGGCACAAGCGCCTCCAAAAATAATGAGTCTGGTATATAACATGGGGCTTATTCCCTCAAAAAATATACAAATAGCTCCCCCGACACAAAAAATGGTCCACCCTAAGATAAGCACGAGGCCGGTTGTCCCTACCATAGTGGACTACAACGTTTTCCAAACACCGAAATATCTGGACCCAGGTCTATGGCACCCCAAAAACATGAGGATGCATAGATGGTGGGAGATCCTCAATCTTGTCCATAGGCATAGTATGAGTGAGTGCGGATAGGTTCCACTCCACTCATCTCAAAACTCTCTCAACCTCTTGTTGTAGGTGAATCCCCCTGCAGACAAGTGGATTCCCTCTTGGAATCTAGACTCTTAAGGCCAAGACAAAAAAGTGCTTAACATGGTCACTGACTTCCTTTTATATATAATCAAGCTAATAAATGAAAGAGAAGGAGAAAGATATGTACCTTATTAGCGATGTTTGTCCTTGCAAAGTCCTAGATGAGCTCTGATCCTGAGCTCCCTGATAGGTCCTGTCAAACAAACAAAGGTACAAAAGACTTCCTACTCTATTGAGATTAGCTCAAACATAGATCCATCTACTGCGGACAAATTCATATGGAACAAACATAAGTTTGAAAGAAACAGGCCAAGCATTGATTATTAATGAGAACAAGTAAAAGTACGTACAATCCTTTGAATGAAGGTGTAGAAGCTTCTTCCAGTTCTCCTTGTCCAACCCCTTTGCTCAATAAATCTTCACTGATTTCTTTGATGACATCTCACTCATGAGATCATAAGTTTGATGTAATTCTCAATCTCCATATGTTTTCCATCTTTTGTTAATACCACTTATAGGATCATAAGTTTGGTATCAATATCTAGTCTCTATTCTGCCTTTCACCATGAGAAGGCCTCCTTATATAACCTTGGAGAGGTCCAACCACTTGAGAGATATTTGGGATGAGTTGAGGATTCCTCTCCTTCAGTTGAGGATCTCCCCTAAGATTATTCCTTGACCATCTATTTGAATCCAACTACCTTTAGGAATTGAGGGATTCTTCCTTGATTTGCCTCAACAAACACAGAATTTGCTCAAAAAAGGGGTATCGCTCCACCAAAAGGGTGCACAGGATGCTCAAACACTCCCCCAAAGAGGATTAGGGAGTGAAAACACTCCATGATAGTGGGTAGGGGAGAGCTCCTCTCCAAAATTCATTTTTTGAGTGGTTTTTCCAATGGCAAAAGGCTTATACTTCCTGTCAACTGATTTCTCTTCTTCCAAACTAGCCTTTGAGGTGTCTTAAGTGTATTTGTGATGTCATTAGAGGCATGACATAGGAAATATGGAAGTATACTATTTGTGAAACTTGCAACACTTGTGGTCAATATGCAACACTTACAACACTTGTAATGATGACACTTGTGTCACTATCGAAGTGAGTAATTTTGAGGTGTAAAAGATTGCCCCCCAAAGTACGATGTTAGAAGACGATGATGACTGAAGTACTTTGTAGACTTTTTGAGCAAGGGTATGGACGTAGAGAGATAAAAAAAAGATTCACACAACCATCAAACAAATATTAAGACATGTTTCAAACCCAAGGCAGGCATACCTATGCTTGAGTGATAAATACTTTTTAGGTATGGACGCCATAAAATACATTGTGGATCCGTAATTATATTGAAAAAAGGTATAGCCACTATATATACAATGTGGATCTATACTCCTATGACCTGAATTGATCATAGCCATGAAGAATATACAATGGATCTACGAGATGAAAAGACATATCCACGACCAATACAAAGTGGATCTATGTAACAGTATATGTGTCATAGTTCAAAAGAACTCCTTCGCAACCTGGGAAAAGTACATATAAGAGTTATGAATCAACCCAGGGTCTTCTTATCGATCTCAATGCAGTACGAATATAACCATGTGAATATATGTCCTGATGTCGAACATGGTAGAAACCACTTGATTACCGGTCAATGATGTAAACCGTAAACAAGCACGAGGGAGATCACCATTGATGTCAATGATTCCCAAGGTACTCTAGTACATTCCAACGAATGTGAATAGATGAGTTGAAGTTGAACACCTGTGGAATCATCCGATCAGAGGTCAATGATGTAAACCCACTGTCGGACATGAGGAGGCCTACCATTGAGGCATGCAGGTCTCAAGGTACTAACTGGTTTCTAAGTCCATCTCCTGGATAATGTGCTGAAGTCGACAGGAATAGACTCGTCAAAGGAGGGCCTTGATGTATCCCCCATCAACGACACAAAACTGGCACAAAGGTGTAATTGGTAGATCAAATGAACATGGAATGATATGGGTATTGAAACAAGATATTAGTGATGGATGACTCTCGAGGTAGATACTTTCCTTGAACACTGAGGCACGACAGCAGAAACATAACATGGACCAAAGATTGATAATGCAGTGGATGATGTGACTTTTGTCATGTGACCCAAAGGAGTAAAATAAACTCAAAGGATTGGCTTAATGCATAGGTTCAGTGTATTAAAATGCGTGCAAAGACCAAGTGATGTGTTCAAGGGAAACCGTAAGAGCTACTAGTAGTGTTCTCAAAAAACTGCGTGGCTTGCTTCTTTCAATTTTTCCCCCATCCAGATAGACGAGTACCACTTTTTAATTTAAAGATCTCGAGAGGGTAACACATGCTCGATATGACTTACCTTTGGTAATTCCCTCTTCCTTTGTTTAACAAACCGGAAGAAGTAAGGGTTCGGTCCCATATGGGCCCTTCAATGTATGATCGTTTAACGAGTCCAGAGAAGGTAAACTTGGTGGTTTTTCATATTTAGAGAGTCTGAAAACAACTTAAAGACGAATCCAATGTTGTCCTTTTTCATAATATTAGTCTCATGACGCTGAAAAAGAGATAAATTATCACTCAAAAGATGTCTTTTCAAACCTTTTAACGAGTGGGAAAGGAAGCAAGATCACTCAACAATCTTTTCATGTTTAGAGAGTCTGAAAAGAGATCAAACATGACTCCAAGGGGTTCCTTTTTTGTATATCCATGTGAGTCCTAAGAGGTGATAAACGTCTTCTCGGTTACATTCTCATGTTTTTTTTAGCACGAGAAAGAAAAAATACCAAGCTCGGTATGCCCCTATCTTGAAAGCTAGTGGCTTAACTCCAGAATGATCATCAAAGGCTGGAGACATGCCCTCCAAGCTTCAACTCATTCACTGACTTTGAGGTTGTCACCAATTTCTCTACTAGATGGAGAAAAAAGAATAAGAGTGGATGAAAAGTAGGTTCAAGAGAGGTGACTGTTTCATTTTTTTAACGAGCTTGACAAAAAAAAAAAACTATGCTCAAGGCTCTGGGGTCAATCCCCAGATTGTTGTTTCATTTTTTAATGAGCTTGATATAGAGAGGAAAACTATGCTCAAAGCTTCTGTTTCATTTTTTAACGAGCTTGCTACAGAGAAGAGAAACTGTGCTCATGGCCTCTGTTTCATTTTTTAACGAGCTTGCCACAGAAGAGAGAAATTATGCTCGTAGACTCTCCTTGATCATGTCTTCCAAGAGAATAATGCTCTAGAAAGACACCATGTCAAGGGACAAAAATCGGTCATGGCTTCCAAGAGATCTTCACTGGATGGAAGAAATTCACTCTGGAAGGAACACATGTCAAGGGTCTCGTCAGGGGTAAGGAGATCAGGCTTCAATAACCCTACCAAAGAGATCATTATGTCAACTACTGGATCCAAATCGTCTGAAGTTGAAGTCATGGGAGATAACGCCACATAATTGACATGCGACAGGGGTGATATTGTTATCATATAAGAACCATTCAGGGAGGTAATCCATTCAGGACTGATGAATGAAAGTTGATTAATAGTCACCATTCTTCCATCGTGTAGGATAGATATCACATGAGAAAGAATGGACACAATAGCTTTCATGGCATAGACATAATCCTGCCCAAGGATTAAAGAGAAATCGAAGGGGTCTCAAACTACCATGACATCAATAAAGACATTTTTCCCTCCCAAAGTTACTGGAAACTAAGGAAGGGTTCCTAAAGGTTGACTAGTTCTTCTGTTAAAAGATAACATATTCTGTGTAAATGGTGCAAGCTGAGGACAACCCAAAGCATGCCAAGAGACATAGGACAAAATAATAACAGACACACCTTCATCTATCAACATTTGAGGAACGTCCCGACCACAAAACTGTACTATAATATGGAAAGGAATGTGAGAGGGAAGACAAGGTCTAGTTAGCACACCCCAATAAAAAAGGATGGCCTCATTACTTAGAGGGGGTTTTATGGGACAATGAGGAATTCCCCCCAGCATGGTAGATTCTGTATCAACGAGAAAAATGTGTGTAGCATTAGGTTTACTCTCTAGAGGGAGAGTAGGATCGATCGATGATGGGATCAAATTGACCATGTAGGCACTCTTCAGAGGAAGAGTGGGATTGACTGATGATGTAACTGAAGCAATCAATTTGGCACTCTTTGGATGAAGGGTGGGACTGACCAAGGAAGGGACTGGATCAACCACTTTGGCACTTGTCAAAGGAGGAGTGGGATCGATCGATGACAAAATTGAATTCACCACTTGGGTTTCATTCTCCAAGGGGAGAATGGGGTCGACTGGTGGAAAAAGATCGACCACTTTGGTGCCACTCTCTAATGGGAGAGTGGGGTCGATCGAGAATGAAAACATATCGACTACTTGGGTTACACTTTTTTGATGAAGAGTAGGGTTGATCAATGACAGAACTGGATCAACTACTTGGGTTTGTGGTTCAATCGAGGATGAAACTAGATTGACCACCTGATCAACCAAATTGACCAGGGATGGAACCGGATTGATCAGTCCATCAACTAATGATGGGTTGGGAGAAAGCTTACGATAACCTTTTGGAAGTTGAATTTTTTCCAAAAGAGAAGAATCCTCGTCCATACGAGGACAAAGGTGAGAATAATGATCACCTTTGCATAACATGCAAGGGAATTTGACAGTTGTGTTCTTCTTACCAACCTTAAAATCACTAGTTGATGGGGTATCATCGACATGACCAAAAGAGGTTGATGACCTAGAGGACCACATTTCTAAGACCTTGGGAATACCAGGGCAATCCCTTAGAAAGTGGTTACCATTACAAAGACTGCAAGGGAATTTGGGTTTCAGATTCTTCATTTTAATCTTGTTGACCTCATCAACACTACCATTACTATTAACAGTAGCTGGTTGCTTGGATCCAACATCTAATGTTGTTGGAGCCTTGGTCCTTTTTGAGCTCTTCTTCTTCTTCTCTTTTCATTTCTTCTTCTTCTTATCAACCTAGCTATTTGCTTTAGAGCTTTCACTAGACAAAGAAGGAGAAAGGGAAGGAGACTTAATGGGTGAAGAAGGAGAAAATTCGACGTGAGGTTGATGTGTGGGTGGTGTAATGACATCTAAAGTGTTAGGTGTAGTTGAAACATTGGGAGGATTCGAGATCACCGGAGTGGGGAACAACCAAACCGATAATCCGATGGTGAGTCTCGGAAGACTCAGTGTGGCAATGTATGGAGGACCAAAGTTTCCAAAAGATGGAAAGGTATAAGGTTCCCCAGGAGAAGGGGTTCCTCCAATGGTACTCTCAGGATTTGATGCCATTAACACTGACTCGACCTAAGATCCACTAAGTAACACAACCAACACACGCTATCAATTTGAGAAGAAAACAATCAAACAAAACCTTCCCACAATGAAACCACTAGTTGGCGGTGAAATCCAATGTCGCGAGATCAAAATAGGAAGAGGCAGGGATAGAGTGGGTGGATCAGTTACGTTGGCGACCTACTTAATTAACTTATGCCTTGGTTCAAGATTCATCACAGTAATTGTAGATTTACCCTCCAAGGAGCCAGAGTGAGATTGACCAACGTCTGTTCTAGGTACAATGATACTTCCCTTCACTGTCACCTTGTGTGGGACCCTAAAATTTATGGATACTAAGGTCACCAATTCGTAGTCAGCCCCTAGGTGGGTACATTTGACAGTCCGATCCGAATGTATGGCCAGGATAACAAGTCTGAAAATAAATCGAGAGGCTCCCACACATAATTGTGGGTATACCCTCAAG
This sequence comes from Picea engelmannii, assembly GCA_009831015.1. Taxonomy (NCBI): domain Eukaryota; kingdom Viridiplantae; phylum Streptophyta; class Pinopsida; order Pinales; family Pinaceae; genus Picea; species Picea engelmannii. The sequence continues at coordinate 16,733 of ML790817.1, read as the reverse complement.
TGACCCCCAATATATGATCCGACGTCTACAAACAGTTGAACCACTGAGGGATAATCTCCGTAACTCACCCGAATGAAACCTCGTGCGTAACTCCTGCATGATAGGGGGATCCCAGAAACCCTATACGACAATTGGATTTTCTCTCCCTATTGCAAGATGCTAAGTTTGTCTGATAGCTTTGGAAAGTTATCCTTTCAACCAATTCCAAAGCCCTACACCTTAAACTAATGTAGGTTTGCTAACAAAGATGTAAAAAGTTTGATAAATTTTAGTTAAGCATTGATTTTAGTGGTTGTTGTTTACTCAGAGGTGTATGAGAGTGAAGACTAATGATATTATGACTCAGTTCCCAAAACATGCATAAGAAATGATCAACAATCTTTTCTTTCAATGAATGTCTAATTAAGGGAAGGAGAAGGATTTTCCTTTCACTGTCAAACACTAAGATGAAATGACCTCATGCAATAGTCCTCAATAAGGAATCCAATGCAATGATAAAAGTTTGTATGTGACTAATAACCAGTAGATGTAAATCTTCTTATGCTAATCGCACTTCAAGATTTGTGAGATTTAAGCAATCTGGAAGCAAACTTCACATGAACCAAAAGACACCCTTGTTATGATCAAACAAGAAATAGAAAGCCAAAAATCAAAAGGAAGGAAAAATACTTGGACAAGATGACCTCAAAGATCAAAATGGAAGGGTGCATAGACCTTTGAATTCCCTTACAAAGTTTTCACTCAATCAGATAAATGAGAAGAAAACGACAAACTGACTCTAAATCGTCAAGGACAAAGAGTTTTGCAAAGTAAGGACAAATGTAAAAAAAAATCCAAACAAGAGATGATTAATCCTTAGAAATCAAATTATTGGAGGCCAAACAAGGACACACTAAGATATCATAAACCTTGAGCAGATGAATCAACAAAAAAGACTGAGAAAAACCACTCCCAAGAAGCTTTTTTGCAGAAAAAAGGGGTAGAGCTCCCCCAAAATGGGACATAGAGTGCTCCAACACTCTGTAGAAGGTTGCAAGGGAGTGCTAACGCCTTGGTGATAAGGGAAAGGGAGCGCTGATATCTAAAAAGTCAGATGTTTTCCCAAAAATCCAAAACAACTCAGGAAAAATGCAAAAATCTAGTGTGTAAGACGAACCAAAAGACAACAATAATATCTAACGATCAGAGACACATCATGGAGAATATCAAATCAATGGGCAAAGGGACAAAACAATATCTGGGAATGGAAACAAAAATCAGAGATCCTCCACAGTGGAGTCACCAATTTCTGTTGTAGGTGAATCCCCCTGCAGACAATTGGATTCCCTCTTGGTCTCTAGACTCTTAAGACCAAGACAGAAAAGTGCTTAACATGGTCACTAACTTCCTTTTATATCTAATCAAGCTAATAAATGAAAGAGAAGGAGAAAGATATGTACCTTATTAGCGACATTTGTCCTTGCAAAGTCTTGGCTGAGCTTTGATCCTGAGCTCCCTGATAGGTCTTGTCAAACAAACAAAGGCACAAAATACTTCCTACTCTACTAAGATTAGCTCAAACATAGATCCATATACTACAGACAAACTCATATGGAACAAACATAAGTTTGAAAGAAACAATCCAAGCATTGATTATTAATGAGAACAAGTAAAAGTACTTACAATCCTTTGAATGAAGGTGCAACAACTTCTTCCAGTTCTCTTTGTCCAACCCCTTTGCTCAATCAATCTCTATTGATTGCTTTGATGACATATCACTCATGAGATCATAAGTTTGATGTAATTCTCAATCTCCATATGTTTTCCATTTTATGTCAATACCACTTATAGGATCATAACTTTGGTATCAATCTCTAGTCTCTATTATGCCTTTCACCATGAGAATGCCTCCTTATATAACCTTGGAGAGGTCCAACCACTTGAGAGATATTTGGGATGAGTTGAGGAATCCTCTCCTTCAGTTGAGGATATCCCCTAAGATCATGCCTTGACCATCTATTCGAATCCAACTACCTTAAGGAATTGAGGGATTCTTCCCTGATTTGCCTCAACAAACCCAGAATTTGCTCAAAAAAGGGGTAGCGCTCCCCCAAAAGGGTGCACAGGGCACTCAAACACTCCCCCAAAGAGGCTTAGGGAGCGCCATTAGTCCCTAACAATGGGTAGGGGAGCGCTCCTCTCCAAAATTCATTTTTTGAGTGGTTTTTCCAATGACAAAAGGCTTGTACTTCCTGTCAACTGATTTCTCTTCTTCCAACCTAGCCTTTGAGGTGTCTTAAGTGTCTTTGTGATGTCGTTAGAGGCATGACATAGGTAAGATGGCAGTATAATGTTTATGACACTTGCAACACTTTTGGTCAAAATGCGACACTTACGGACAAGATGTGACACTTACAACACTCGTAATAACGACACTTGCGACACTATCGAAGTGAGTAATTTTGAGGTGTAACACCTCTCCGGCTGGAGGTACACCCGTTGCTGCTGGTTCAGCAGTTACTGCTACTGCCTCTGGTCATGGACGGTGCCTTATCCATGCAAAATCATCTGGACGCACTGGTCCAACATCTGTACATAAGAGATACATAGTTGTCAGGTTCTCTGGTTCACATAAAAAATGATATATATAAAAGAAATAAAAATTTAATTTTTTTTTAAAGAAAAACATACCTAATTCTCCTCGCTCCACTCTGGGAGGTACGGGCATGTCAGGATCTCTAGAGAAGTTGATAATGGCATAGGGATAGTCCTCTATAGCCAAAATCTACCAATACCACCAGTTGAAAAATGTATCATCAAAAGCATCAATGCTCCTCCCTCACCCTTGTCGTGGCAACAAAGCTGCCCACCTACACACTGTTGGACTAAGACTAGGTACCCTCTCGAAGAGGAAAGCACGAAGAACAGTCTCGAACACAAAGTTCTTGTTGTTTCACCCATGACCCTCTGTGAGTTGTCTCTTCATGCACTGTAGCATGGTTGTACTCCAATCAAACACTCGTGCATTTAAGCACTGTATGGCGCAATGCATATGCGCCCGAGAGGCCTGATGTAAAGCCACAGATCTAGTGATCTGCCCAATAAGTAAAAATATCACTTTTAGTGATAGGTTGGTGATTTTGTGGATCGGTACCTGGGAACCCACTTTATCTGTTCCGACCTCACTGTGTAGTTCGATCAACTCGAAGATGTTGTGAGGCCCAGAGGGAAAAGAACGAAGGTTGACTGGTTCCCCTCTCCTCGAGAGGATAATCAGAAAGTAAATATCTTCAGTCGTTGGACTCAATAACTGTCCCTCGAGCATGAAATCCTCTCCATCTAGGTGCTAGTAATCCACCAAGGCATTCAACAACCTAGGTTGTGCCCGCATGAGTGGAAACTGAAAGAATTTCCACAACCCACATTTTTTTAATGTGGCGACAGCAGCAGGATCTTCCTCGACCATTGAATCAATGTCCTCATGCTCTCTCTCTCTCCAATGGACATACATCCTACAAAATGACAAGTTGAAAGGAGAGTCAAATGATGCATTTTCAATTTTTTCATATGTTGGAGGATGTATGTCGGCTGTATTGGGGACAATCGCGTATGTACATGGGAAAAAATTTCATTGCCTGAATGCATACACGAGATGTGCTTGAACAAACTGTGTACACGGAGGGCCAACCTTTTTAAAGGTGTGTGCCCCTCCATAAAAAAAAAAATGGCAAAAGGAAAATTGGGAATGCAAGAGGGACTAGATTGTACTTAATTTGTCCAAGTGGAAGTTTGTTTCGTCCACTGAAGCTCCCAGAATCAACTTCTTTCACAAAGGGGTGTTTTTGGATTTTTGGTCAATTCTCAATTTGCAATAGTGATAATGAGTTGCTAGCTTCTATTTATAGACTTTTTTGGCCCTTTTTGTCATTTTTTTGACCCTCGTTGTCATTTTTTCTGGCTTGAAAATCATGTAACTTGGTTCTTGAGTTTCTCATTAGATGTTACGATACACTTTACTTTTGGTTCGGAGAACTTTTTTGGAGTTGGGGCACTTTTATGGTCCTTTGGTGAAAAGTCATTTTTTCAAAATTTGTGCATTTAAGTTAGGATTCCACCACCACTTATTTCACCTTGTTGTCTTTTTCTCTTTACCATAGGATCGAGCCCACTGAATTTCGACACAGAACCGTCACTGCTGCTCTAGAAGTGTCATAATTTAGTGGTAGATCCTACCCTCACATGGATGCCCTAGGTAGATCCTATTTTCATTTTGGTGTCCATGCCGTCGCTAATGACTAAAGGCTCGGGAGTCATTTTAGTCTTGTGTTGATTACGAGTCCGAGCCTTCACATGTCTGATATATTTTCACTCTTGGCCTAACCCTCGGGACTCCCCAAAAAAAAACGGGTCTTCTTTTAAGCCCTTTTTAGACCCTCTAAACATGAAAATATTGTTGAGCAATCTTGTTGCCCTTCACGCTCGCCAAACTAAAATTTGAAGGCACGTATTTCTAGAAGTAGTTTACCCCTTTTTTGGTTTGGATGGTCAATTGTATGAACACAGGTATACTCTAGGAACTTCGGTTCGTTAAAAGAGTATTCTCAGGTATAATTTTAACCCTTTTTCGGGCCCAAGGGACTAAATTTACGAAAAAGGAACCCCCACAGACTCTATAGTTAAGCTCTTTTCAAACTCCCTAAAAGTGAAAATATCGCCGAGTGAGTTTGTTTCTTCAAACTTGTTAAACCAATCTAGAAGAACATCCATTACGGAGTCCATAGTTAAGCTCTTTTCAGATTCCTTAAAATTGAAAAGATCGTCGAGTGACCTTGTTCTTTCACACTCATTAATTGGTTCAGAAAAACATCTACTTGCATGAGTTTACCCCTTTTCTAGCCTATAGATTAAGGAGGAAAAAGGTACACTTCGGGAGATTCGTCTCATCAGGAGAGTTCTCCTCACTAAATTTCACCTTTTTCAGGCTAAGGAGACTAAATCTACAAAAAGGAAACAAGTCCATAGTTAAGCTCTTTTCAGACTATTTAAAATTGAAAAGATTGTCGAGTGATCCTGTCTTTATCACACTCGTTAAAATGGTTTTTAATAGACGTCTTTTCGGTGCTAAATTATCCCTTTTTCGAACCGCCTAGACTATCTTCGAAAAAGGTAGCCCAGTGGAGTCTTCTTTTGCACTTTTTCAGACTCTATAAAAATGAAAAAGCATCGAGCTTACCTTCTTTGGGCTTGTTTAAAATTACATTGGAGGACGTTATCATTGTGTCATGTTAATCGAATTTGCATTCCTACGTCGTTGGCCTAATGCTGGATCCATGTGGCTCTCAACTAAACCTTTGAAGCATGCCTTATACGCAAGCCTCGTAGCACTTTGCCTCTGTGTCTTGGCACCTTGACCCATGTAGGAATTTTCCCGAGTGTCCTTTTCCTACACATGTTTCCTTGCTCTGATAATTATTGTGTTCCTTGCGCTTGGAACTAGTATGTTTGCAACACTTTTTCCTCCTTTGTAACGTAGCATTATTTTATTCTTTTTCAAGCTTTCAAAATATCGAAAAAGACAAAAAAATCAAATATACCCCAAAAAGAGGATGGGAAATGTATTTTCTTTGTATGGAATCATAATGAGTCACCCTTGGACAAAGAACATCCTTATTTTTGTTCGTCAAGATCTGGTATTTAATATGACCTTAGGGAGCTTTTCTCGTAACATAGAGTTGTGTCCTCCTCCGTTTGGTTATTCTTCCAAACATATGGAGAGTTTGTGTCACCTCTTGCATCGTGAACTTATGTCAATGTCGTGTTGCCTGAGTCTCATATTTCATTGTGCTATTTTCCAAGGGAATTTTTACCCAACTTGAGTCGGCCCTTTTGCAGTTTTTCTCTTGTCCTCATGCTTGACCATCCTAAAAGTCCAATCAAATCTTTGTTCAAAATCAATGAAGTTCTCTCCCTGATCACCGAGATCCTCTTGTTTGTTCCCCGACGAGCTATCAGAGACATTTGGGTAGTGAATATGTACACTCACATTACACTCCTACTCGAGTTTAGAATATCTTGAATTTATTGCTCGAGCTCTGAAGACATCATCTCCAACCATTAGGCGTCGTTTGCTTCTTGAAGATGGATATTATTCATGTATATATTTTGATTTTGAAATGTATATCTGCTATGTAATGTTCACAGCTACACTTTATATAGTTATATGACATGGATATGCAATGTATTTGATTGGAAGGCATGATTTATTTCATCCTGAGCATGGGTTTTACTCGCCTCGGTGAGGCAATTTTTATTTTTCAGATGGCACCTCCCAAACTCTGGTCCCGGGCTCACTCGCTTCATACGTTGGTAAATATTTGTAATTTATTTCGGCCATCAGATGCTCTTATGACCTCACAAATTAGGGGGAATCTTTTATAACCCTAATTTGCACCAAACATGCATACCTGGAAGCAGGCCATCTTACTTACTATTTTTGCCAAGCCAATATTGAATAACTCTTCTTAAAAACCAAAGTTTTGAAGATGTATGTGTGTTGTACCACTACTGCTTGCATACGTATTCTAGTTTCACCATTACAGCCTGCATATACCCACAAAAGTTGAAAAAAATAAAAGGTTGCAAGGGAATACTAGCTTTCTCCTTTTCTAAAATAGTGTAAATCTATGTTTCCTAGGAATATCCTTGTAGTGGTATTTTTTGTGGAATTAGTTCTTAGAAGAATAAAGTTCTGAAGTTTTTTCTATTTACTATTTCTAAGATTTATCATTTAAGAATATATTTCTTTAAATCCATTTAGATTACATTTATTTGTTGCAATTTCATATATAACAGAAAATAGTAGAAATGGAAACACTTTGAAACTCATACATTCATCAACATAAAATTAAAAAAAAAATGAAATTCATAAAAAATGTGCCATGGAATGTGTGTGTGTGTTGTCACAATGGTAGACTCAAGGTTCAATGCTTAACAATGCACCAACAAAACCCTGACTATCGACACTTTCGGAAACACCTGTGAAGCAGGCAAAGTCTCACCCGAGGTAGAAGCAGGGGGAGTTACAGGACGTAGGTGTCTGTAACCAAGATGGGACACAGATATGTGATAACAATCATTTGCAAAATATTATTTTAACTCTTAGGAAGCGACATGAATTTGTTTATTAACCTTATTAACATCACAAAACATAATCTAAGATAGATCCAGCATAGTAACAACAAAAGATTATGTACTTTAAACACTTAGCACTTAGCACTATGAATCAGATCTATCATCTTTAACATAAGAAAATCATGTAAGAAACATATACATATCCATTACACATATAATATAAGCACTAAGAAAAACATAACAGAGATAACATTGCACAAAGAAAACCATGAGACACCAGATATACGTGGTTCATCCCAGTGTGGGGCTACGTCCACCAACCACTTCACCTCTTTATTATTCGCTAGAGTCTTACATTCATTCAATCCTGTGCACTAAGCCATAGAGTCGAGCTTCACACCATACATGATATCTGTTCACTAAGCACCAAATCCTCCTTCCAAAACTAGGTCAAGGCACAGATCCAACTCTCTATCGAGCACAAATCCTTAACACACATACATTCCTTTGCATAAAGCCACTCAAACTAATTTCACTTATCTTCTCTTTACTACTTATACAATACTTTCTTCTTTATTTATACTTTTACAAATCCTTACAATAAGGCCTAAACATGGGAAAACCCCATGGGCTGACATCCCACAAACCTGTTACAAAAACCCTAGAAAACCCTTTACTAGGTCCACATATCCCTCCAAAATGGGTGAGATCTGTGATCTCAACTCTGCCTGGGTGCTACCTCTTCAACCAACGTGTCGAAGACCAAACATGGGACAAATATGACCAAGGTTTCCTCAAAACTTGGTCGAGGGCCAACAGGCCCCCAACACTCACCTGTGACTTGTCTCAAGTCACTCAAGTGTGGAAAATGTTGCCTCGAAGGCCTCAAGCTTAACTCGATCAGCCTTGAATTGCTACTTCGCCTGAGCCTCCTTATTAGTGAGCCCCTGGATCATCTACTCTATAACAGGCCCTTCCAAGCATTGTTCTACTGCTACAACCACTTGATCCAATTGTGAGCCCTGTCCATCAATATCCTCAAATACCCTGCAGGATTCATCCTGCACAGGTTGTAGCTTCTATGTGACTTCCATTACCTTACCTTGGAGGGAAGTGATTTGTTTCTATACTTCATGCTGCTCCTGGGATCTCTTCATTCTTTCTACTACAATGAACATCTTGATCTACACTTGCATTGAAAATGCCAGCTACTACACCTCCTGTAACTGTGATTCTAGCTTCCTTAGATCTGGATCCTCAGCGAGGTGTTCATATTTTTGTGCACTTCTATCACTCAGTTCTTTGCATTCCTAGGAGAGGGTTGTTATTCTTACTACTGTTTTCTTAGAGGTCTCCTCCCTCTGGCCACGCACCTCATGCGGGGTGCTCAGTACTGTTTGGGCCTCCAATTATGTTATTCTAACCTAAAATTGTTGGATGGTCTATGCAAGTTTCACTATTTGAGATTCGACCGGCTCTTGCTCTTCCTGTGCCAAGCCTGGCACAGAGCGATATGATTTACTTACCATTTATTTGACCATGTCCCACTCTGTGAGAAGCTTCTCTTTTTCCCTTTGTAGCTGGGTTGTTTCCTCTTGAAGCTCTGTTTTTTCTCTTTCTTAGGTTGCTACACTTTCTTGAGTTGTTCGTAATTGCGCTAAGACTTTGTCTTTTCCCCTTTTCAAGGCTTTTGTAGTCTTCTCCTTCTCTTCATGTGCTCTCTAGAGTTGAGCTTATGTTTCATACACAAGTCTTCTCAACTGGGTTGGTTCATCCCCCAATTATGTAGTCTGTGACAAGGAAGTTATAGACGACGCAATAGGTACTGTGTGGACCAAGCGAACAATTTTTTGAACTTCCTTTAATTCCCTCTCAATTATTCTGTATAGCTCCTCCTGCTTCTCTCCGTATCTCTTTAATATTTCTTTGGAAGTTTCCTCCATAGCTCCATGGACTAGACTAATGTCGTCCTTTGTGAGAGTGGATTCCAACTGGGGCTTATTAGCATGCGTATTCTTCTTGGCTGAAAGTTTATTTGGAGAAACCTTCCTCTTTTGCGGTGTTACTATCCCAACACGGGGATATTCAGGTGGTGTAGATTTTCCTCCTCCTTGTTCTTATTCTCTTTCATCCCCTCCTCCCTACCCTTCTACTTTGTCTTCTCCTCCTCCTAGCGAGCCAGACCCATTATCTTCAGAAGCGTTATCCTCTTCATCAGTATCTCTATCCTGGAATTCCTCCTACTTTTTCTTCTTCTTCGTCCCACTAGACTATCTGACATGTTCAACTTGGGTAACTATGGGACTTCATATGGTGTCAGTGTTAGATAATTCTACATCAACAACACGTACAAGAAATTCCTCCGACCATTCCTTTGTAATATTCTCCATGTATTCATCTGTCAGTTTTTAGTACGCCTGCAATTCTTCCCAGTTCTCATCTCTGCACACGGTGATTTAGATGAAATGAGGATCAATGCGAAACATTGTTATTGGTCACTACTAGTGCAAGGTGCGTGGTGTCATGCATGGAAATGATTCGATGGCGACCTTTAACTGCTGATAGTATGCATGAAACACGACATTGGACTGCCACTACTTTGTCATGTCATTGGTGTACCACAAGGTGGAAAACCGAGCGACCAATAGCTCCAAAGGTTCAATCTCTAGAAATGTGGCTCCTTCAAGAATTTTCAAAGTGACAAACACGATCAAAATGATCAACCAACTATAATGGAATTCGTACCCCAAGTCTTGGGCTTCACGATAATCTTCTCTAGCTCATTGATGATGTAGTTTGCCTAGTTCATCTACATTCCCTCCACACATTTTCCTGCGAGGTCCACCAAAAAATCAGTGACCTATGTGGGGAAGTTATTCCTTATGATCTGTCCATCTAGGATTTGGAAAGAAAGGCACACTACGCCATACTATATAGAGGCTACCATGTAACCCCGCTTTCCTTTCTCTACTTCTCTATAAGATTCCTTGATGCACTGTGCCAGGGAATGGTTTGAGGCCTTCCCTAGATAAAACTGTTGAGGGTGAGGACTCTTCACACTTAAGCCTATGATCTGGTGGATCAATGATGTATCCACAATAATTCTTCTATCGAGCCACAGGTATCCGCCATGATATCATGGCGGGAGGAGTTTAACGCAAGTGTTAACCTCCTGGTGGCAGCCAAAATGTGAGATCTTCATCACATTCAACACAATGGACTAAGACAACCATTTAATCCATGGATTTGAGATGAGGCGAGGCTTCTTCCCAGTTTTCTTCGTCAGATAGCGATGTGGCGCCAACATGGCATAGTTCTTCTGGTCTCCTAAACTGAAGTCATTGTTCTTCAATAGCGAGATCTGTCCTAACTGACTCCCGACTATGAGAATTCCTTTTGAAATGTACACAGTAAAAGCAGAGTACTCAAAGTCATGAGGGATTTTTTTGTGGTTAATAGAGCCAACCAAAGGTGGAATATATTCGAGTAGGATCGACGGGATCTGCTTCGCATTAGCCATATCACTGTGGTGCTTACTTCGTTGTTTAGTTGCAGGGTTGAAACAGCCGAAACGACCTCTAGTGTAAGGGGAAGCCCGCAGTCCCCTAGTTGACAATGCCTGAATACCTTAATATATCGGTCAGTTGGCCATGATCTTCTTAAGGAATTCCTCGACAGACTTCTCCATTTCACTAGGTTCGCCTGACATTCTAGATTTTAACAAATAGGTGGGGTAGACAAATGGATAACGGGGTAGAAAAACAGAAAGGTGGGGTCTAATTCAAGATAACATAGCTCAACACTTGGACAATTCTCTACTTAGCTCAGTCAATCACAGGTAGAAAAAAGTGGTCCCGACGCAGCGATGGACGAGTTAAATAAGCGGGGTATCGTAACAGATCTTCTAATGACCAGGAAATGCTTCCATCAATGTAAATCTATCTGCTATGGCATGGTCTCAACATCCCAAAAGTGGTCCATAATCCCATAAATGTGTTTTCTAACCATTCTAGAGAATCATTCTAACGGTCGGGGCACCTCTAATAGTCATATAAGTTCTCCAAGGCGAAGTCCTAATCTGTGCGGACCAGCTGTTCAGGCGAGGTTCAAATGCTGTGAACCTACCTCCTGTGAGGTTCTGGTCTGCAAAGTCTTCCCTCTGGTTTTCGTAACTTCGTGTAGCTTTTCCAACTTATCTTTCTTTTTATTGAGCTTCCTTGCCTTCTTTTCGGTTATATGAGTCTCTCTAACTATTTCTAGAATCCTCTTTCCATTTTTATTCTTATCTTCCCCTAGCGCAGTGGCTTCGCACTTTTGAGGTGCCCTTAAAGGGTCTGAAGTTAATATCCATTTTCTTAACACTCCCTGAATGGATGTACTTCTGTCTTGAATAGATAGGTCCTTCAATCCTTCTTGCATTCTTTCAACCTTGATATCTGATTCTCTTTCTTTCTGTCCCTCATGTGTTATTGCTTTGTTCTTTTGCTTCGACTTATCCTCTCGTTCTTCTATTGGTTGTTCTATTTTATTAGCTATGAAATCCCTTATTTCTTTCTTTTTCTTTTCTGTAGTTGCTTCCTCTGCTTTCCTTCTAATGTGATCCTTCTCAATCCAAGTCTTTCCTAACAAAAGTGGTAAAGGGGCGTTGTCCCCAACAAACCTAATGACTTCAAATTCGTCTTCAGTCGATATTCCATGAACAATAATAGGTACATTAGTAACTCTTCCACATAAGGTTATTATTTGTCTTTTAAACAATCCTATCCTTCCCAGCAAAGGTACCATAGTAGGCTTTCCCAAAATTTCCCAAGTTTCTTCTGTCATAATATTCACTTGTATTTCTTCATCCAAGACACAATCTATGTCGAAGTCTTCTATTCTTGTATTTATACATTGTTTTACTTTCAGGATCTCTGGTAAACTGAAATCTTTGTGAACATACATCGTTTCTTTCAAATGTAATAACATAGTCTGAACTTCCCCTGACCCTTTCTCTTTATTCCTTTCTAACATTCCCTTAGTCTCTTGAATTTCTTCATATTTTTCTTGCCTTATGTCGATTCCTTCAACTTTAGCAATAATCCTTGGACAATGTTCAACCTCATGACCAACAACCTTACAACAAAGATAAATAGGGCCTACCTGAGGAAATTCCTTAGAAATATGTCCCGACCTTATGAAATTATAACACAGAGTCAATCCTCTATTTCTCTTAAATGTTCCCCAACCTCTTATGTATTGCGCACTTCCCCTAGGATCATAGTCCTGGACCTGCAATATTCAAAAAGAAATTCTAGGTTCCTACATCCACTTACTAGTCCAAAAACTATGTCTATGCATAGGAATAACATATCTTTCTTCATTTCCATTAAATTTTCTCAAATCAACTCTTTCGTTCAACTGCGCTCTAGCCTTCAGACTAGGACAAAATTTATTAAACATACTTAAATTCATGCTTTCGAAAAAAAAAAACCCACTTATCTTTCTCTTGTCAAAGCACAAATATTTACCTCTTTTAGGATATTACCTCTTTTCTTCAGATCAGATTTCTTTCTTAGCACAAAGCTTTGCAAGTCAAGTAGAGTACTGCGCACTTCAACAAAAAATCTACACACAAATATTTTCTTTTTATTTACTTCAGTTCCCGGCAACAAAACCATTTGTTGGCATGGGGGTAGACCCAGGGTTCAACGCTTAATAGCACACCAAGAAAACCCTGACTACCGTCCCTTTTGGAAACACCTGGGAAGCATGCAAAGTCTCACTCGAGGTAGAAGCAGGGGGGTTACAAGATGCAGGTGTCTGTAACCAAGATGGGACACAGATATGTGATAATGAAACTTCACAAAATATTTTGTTAACGCTTAGGAAGTGACATGCATTAGTTTATTAACCTTATTAACATCGAAAAACATAATATAAGATAGATCTAGCGTAGTAACATCAAAAGATTATGTACTTCAAAAAATTATCACTTAGCATTGTGAATCATATCTAGCATCTTTAACATAAGAAAAACATGTAAGAAACATATACATATCCATTACACATCTAATCTAAGCACTAAGAAAAATATAACAGAGATAACATTGCACAAAGAAAACCATGAGACACCAGATATACGTGGTTCACCCTAGTGTGGGGCTACATCCACCAACCGCTTTGCCTCTTTATTATTCACTAGAGTCTTACATTCATTCACTACTTTTCACTAAGACACAGAGTCGAGCTTTGCACCAAACATGAGATTTGCGCACTGAGCACCAGATCCTCCTTCCAAAACTAGGTCAAGGCACAGATCCAACTCTGTATCGAGCACAAAGCCTTAACACACATACATTCCTTTGCACAAAGCCACTCAAACTAATTTCACTTAGCTTCTCTTCCCTACTTCTACAATACATTATTCTTTATTTATACTTTTACAAACCATTACAAAGGCCTAAACATGGTAAAACCCCATGTGTCGACATCCCACAAACCCATTACAAAAACCCTAGAAAACCCCTTACTAGATCCACATTTCCCTAAAAAAATGGGTGAGATCCGCAATCTCAGCTCCTCTTGGGCACTCCTTCTTCGACCAATGTGTCAAAGTCCAAAAGTGGGCTAAATATGACCAAGGTTTCCTCAAAACTTGGTCAATGGACAACAATGTGTATATTCAACGTCATCTAAAATGTACATTTTTTACAAAATGGCACATCGTGCCCAATATACAAAACGACAGTAGGTTCCCTAACATAAAAAATCTTCCATATGGTGGCCTAGATACAAAATGGAATTCATTGGTTACTCATTGATCATTTCCACCCTCACCACCCTCAGAAGAATCCAAAAATAGATCTTTATTCTCTTACTCGAAGAAGCACCTCAAGTAGTTTTGTGTATGGGTGTGGTTGGTCACTCTGGAGGCTAGACAAAGAAATAACATTCTTATAAGTTTTTTTCCACAATTAATTAAAAGACTTACAAATTGATACTTTGTAATTCATCATAAGGTAACTCATTGCAAATGATACTGATAATCACAAGAGTATTACCCTCCTCTGCAACCCTAATCTCTCAGTGATGCCACCCTGCATCAGTTAGAAGGATCAAATCATGAAATTTGAATAAGTATGCATGGAATCAATTCCATTCATGATACATATAAATTGATCATCAACAAATTATCTCACCTTGAATAAATTGAGCAATGGTGGAGAGTCACTGACAGGTGGAGTGCTCGGTTGTACAACCTACTCTGAGGAAACATCTATTGTGGTAGCCTCGATGGATGGTGCAAATGGAAATGGTGGTGGGAGTGGGTGGAATATGGGTGGATCCATTGTGGATGGATGTGATGAAATAGGTGGTGTGGGTGGGTGACCTATGGGTGCAACTATTGAGGATGCATGGAATATGAAATATGGTGGGGGTGAGGGGTGATGAACCCCCATGTCTTGTACAAGGGATGGTATAACCCCTAGGCTAGAAACATGTAGCCCAAAATCTATGGTAGGGTGCCCAAGGACTGGACTAGTCTTGTAACTAGAGAAAGTATCAACAACTTGCATACATATTAATAATATTTTTATTAGTACCAAATAGTAAAATTCAACAACATAATTACAACAAATTTGAGATTTAAACGAGATTTAACTCAAGACTTTATACCTATGAAGTAGATGACTTGTCCATCCTAAGTGGACATTCCTTGAAATAATCTGATACCACAACCTGTTGAAACACAAGAACAATATATTTGAGAAAGCTAGAAAATAAATAAATCACTATGGTGAATTTATCAAATGTGACACATACATGTTTATGTGCCAAACTTAATGAACATGTTTCTACTTTTGCATTAATGGTGGAGACAAATGTTGATGCATCTATCAACGTAGAGGGTCTATTAAAGGGGTGTAGAAACTACAAAACATCATACAATAAGATATCAAAATAAATACATAGAATACTATATAAATATATAATGATGAAGAACATAGAGATGGTTAAGATATTAACCTCCTCCATGAAGCTCCAATGACCACTGGCCTCCATCGACCCATAGCAAGTCTACCCAAAAATCGAGGATCTATGAGGCTCACATGAATGATTACTTTGTCCATGTTCCCTCTCCTCGCTACACTTTATTATAGGGGTTGAAGGTCCAACCCCTATGCCAAGTTCACTAATAGGAACCTCTTTCCGAGATAGTGCAAAAAAACTCCCATGTTGCACTAGACTCTGAATCAATGCTAATAAAGACACTTTTTCATGATGGATTCCCTCTACAATGGGAGGATGTTGGGAAGGGGTTTTAGGCCTTATCAAAAGATGAAGAGGACTTATTATAGGTTCAGGCTTAGCACACTCTCTATCCTGTGCATACCCTCGACCCACCCCTTGGAAATCACCAATGTTGAAGTAGTTCACATGGTGAACCAAAATGAATTTCTCCCATAATTTCCTCAAGAAATATAAAGGCACCTCCATGTTGTTCCAGGGACTTTTATAAAATACCATTAATCATCTATCCATCAAGTTATTAAGAAATTGCAGGTGGTGCACCAGACCATACAAATACGTTTCTTGTTGACAGTTGGTTGTACTCTAGATCTAGGATCAATAAATAGAGACATCAAATATTTTTTTGAAATATTCCAGTCTCTAACTTGGTTTTTATCAATTCCAGTCCTCTAATACTCGAACATCCTATCCCTATTCAGAAATATTATTTAATTTCCCTTTGGAACTTGCAATGGATGATACAATGGCGTCTAATTAAGTGTTAAATGACACTCAACTAGGCTCTCTTGTGCCCCTTAATTCATGGAAAAAACATCTTAAAGTGATCAACTTCTCATCAATTTATATGTTTATGTTTGGTGGTTGTCGTGGGTTGGGGTTTTATGCGCCTGTGTTCTTGTGTGGGATTTTCATTGTTTTTGGGTTCCATCTTAATTATTTTTCTACAATTTAATAGGGGACTTTATATAAATTAGGTCAATTTTTTTAATTAAAATAAAAAATTACAAAAATCATACAAATAAATAGTTCAAGAAATTAAAAAAACAATAAAATAATCACAAATACAAATTCTATGGTGCCAAAATCACCCATATAACAACCTAATACAAGTTAACAATTTATTGGAAATGAAAATGGTTGTAGCTTTCTTTCTTTACTTACTCACATGAACTCTTGCTTTCTTTCTTGTCTTGCAGACCTCTTTCTTGCTTACCTTCTTGACTTTCACACCTCTTGCTTGTCTAGCTTGTATACCTCTTGCTTGGTTTGCATACCTCTCCCCTTCAATTTTATCAATGATGCTAAAAAACACGAGGCATAGTTTGGTCCAAATTGGCACAATTCATGCATGGAGTCCCTTAAAAAAGGGCACAATAGGAATGCATGTGCGTTCTAAAGAACACACACACATTCTTAGGAACTTGCATGCGTAACTAGGAATGTGCCTATGTGGCACACTGAGTGGAGGTTTGGGTTTTATAAAACCTATAACATAAGGAACGTGTGTGCATTCCTAGAAACATTCATGCCTTTTTGTGTGTGTGCATTCCCACTCACCCTGTTGTCACTTTATCATCAACCAACTTCGTGCACTTACCCTAGAATTA
>ML790816.1:195752-225870 GCA_009831015.1 Picea engelmannii | reverse complement strand
ACCATAGATCTCATTTGTGTAAACAATTCACGGGCAAAACCATATGACTAATTATAGCAGGATAATGTCAATCAACACAATATGAAGTAGCATCATTCGTATCAATCAGTCACCATACAGTGAACAGACAGGCGCGATAAAATTGACATGATTCATAACCCCATACGAATTTTACTAAATCAATTATAAAAGTGAAATCGAAATTCTAAACAAAATCCAATTCAAGCGGTAATGAACATCGAGTGAGCCATAATCAGTTATGCACCAACAGATAATTACTTGACTTATTTCAAACCATGGAAACAACTCATTGATTCAAATCATTTTGCTCGTAACTGATCCAAATCATAGCATCGAAAATTGCATTACAAACATCATTCTATTTTGAAAGTATAACAAACTCAATCAAGGCATCGAACTAAAGATAGACAATGATATCTATTCGATGATCCATAAAATCACAATCAAATCCAATCGGATCTTAAACAAAATAATACATTAAACCAAAATCACATACAGTGAAACACGCTTATGTAACAGAGCTGGGTGTCATATAAATGATCGAGAATTATACCATCACAGGTGTTGAGACTATGTCAATCTTGAACTGACAATAGCTGTAGCAGACTCACAGTTTTTGAACAGGATTGTCCCATCAGTTCGTGGTTTCTTGTCGTTGTATTTCTTCGTTGCATTCTGACCAGTGAGCCTCGGTACTTGGTCTTCCAAATCATGAATTTTGGATTGCAATGTTGGGACGTCCAAATAGTATCTCTCTAACCACATTCCGCACTGATCACAAGGTGGTGTAACAGCCCGAACAAGAGGGGGTTCTGATGATTCCCCAAGGGTTTCACGCGGGGGTTCAATACCAGGGAATTCAGGGTCTTCACGCAGGTAAGGAGGTGAGTTTTTAACAAAATCACAAGAAGTCTTGTCACACAAACCCATGGAGTAAGGGTATTCCTCGGCGAGGAACCGTTCAACTTCAGAATCCGAGTCTTCGCTGACTATGAGAGGCTCTAACTGCACAGGGGGTTTGGGTCTGTTCCTCGCCATGGGAGAGATCAGCCTAGCGTTCTTCTTTCCTTTAGTATTAACACCAGACTTTGCTCTAGTCTTACGGGTTGTAGCTTTAGCAGCTTCGGGCTGCTCAGTCATAGCCATGGGTGAATCAAGGGGTAAGTCGGGTTTAGGTTTGGGTAGGAAAACATCATAAGGAACAGGGGTAGGTTTGTTTTCGGCAATCATGGGTTTATCCACCTGTGGAGGATGTGATCCTTCAAAACCGTTGCGGCTGAGAAAATCACGCCAGGAATCTCGACGTAACCCCAATTCATAGACAAAAATCATCTTAATTAACCCAACATGAAAAAGGCTAGTGTCAGCATGGCTTCGCTTATATCTCTTAGCCATTTTGAACAGACTTCGGTGCAGATAGTGTGGCATACTAAGCCCAAAATCCATGAAAATCATTAACAAGCGTAGGTGAAATAGGAGCACAAAACCATACCTGCCTTCACAAGTTACAAACTGTTTGATAATCATCAAGAGATCATACCAGCGAGGCTTCAACATCTTCACCGGTAAGCCTCAGTCACATGAATTCACTATGCGAGATTGAAACAATAACGTCCATGGGACATCTTTAACCTTACAGCTTTTGGACCATTTCTCTCCTTCGACAGGCAAGCCGGTTGCAGAGATGAGGGATTGCTCGGTGACTTCGAGCTGTACATCTCCAACTTTGGCTCTATAACCATCAAACAATAAAGCAAACTGCCGAGACACAGTGATGTCATAACCATCAAACTTCCTGATAAATGGAATCCATCCAAACTGTTCTAAGTGGTCATACGCGCCATCAAAAGTTAACAGTGCTTGAGACCCATTGGGCTCGGCTCTCACAACAGGAGCCATAGTTCCTGTACATGGTAAGGTTCCAGGTGAATGAAACAATACACAGAGTAATGACGCAAGGGTTTAACAGATTGAAAGCTTGACGAGACCGAAGATAACTCCAATCGTGCGAAGGTGGTGGGATTACCACCGCCACGCACCGCATTAATTAACTGAGTACATCGTTATCAAAACATGATCGTTTGTGCGAAACTTATCGGCCAGGAAAATAGTGTATAATCATGTTAACGTGCCACTTACACATGACGCGTTTCATTCAAATGCCAAGTGTAGAGTTCAATCAACACAGCATCCCGCATTAACCATTGATCGATCATATCACTTAAATGCTTCATTCCATCGTTAACACATTCATGCCAACACATATTCCGAAACTATATGATCGTTCCATGATATCAAACTCATTACATAATGTATCGGGGGTTTGAACCAAATAATCCAAATGCCAATAGATTAATCAAAGTGCTTTTGCAAAGTTTCAAACTATTGCCACTTTATATAAAATCAAATTGAGGGTATTGTCCATGTGATTTTAGCATAATCGGAGTGTCAAAACATTGCAACAAATGATCACATGAAATCAGTAAGTTAAGAGTTCAAAGCAATAAGAATTGAACCATATATAAAACCAAAATAATTGCGAAACTCATAACTTATTAGTTTCATTAGAAAAATCAAGTTGGACAGTTAAAGTGACTGGATATAGTTTGAAAGAACCTTTGGCAGTGAAGTGATAAACCAATGATCAGACATCTTTCAACAAATCAATAAAAGATGACGATAGTCCAAACAACGAGAGAGGTGTTTTCACACTTTCAGTTGTGAAAAATCAAATCAAAATCAACTTTGCAATTGTCGCAAAAAGGAAACAAATGTCTTGAAGCATAGTGCGATGAGGATTTGTCGTTTAGAAGACAAGAGGTGTAGGCAGCGTTTTTATGGTAATAAAAAAAATGAGTTGGCTGCCAACAGACCTTTAGGGAGTGGATGGTTTCATGAGATACCAAAATCCCATCAATTATTATATTTCCTTCCACAAAACCCCCTTGCTCCTATGATATGATAATAGGGAGGATAGGCTTAATCCTAGAAGCTATTAATTTAGAGACAAATTTATAAATTGCATTACAGAGGGAGATAGGTCAAAACTTATTTGTTGAGTTATATCCTTTGATTTTTGGGATAAAAGTGATAAAGGTGCCATTGAAAAACCTAGAGGAGTTACCACGATCTTTAGGATTCCTCCACCACTTCCCAAATATCCCTGTCGAGGATCGACCAAATAGTTTGAAAGAAATCAATGGTGAAGCCATTTAGGCCAGGGGATTTCCTAGAAGCCATGTCTTTCACAATACCTTCCACTTCCTCTAGGGATGTTGGTATCAACTTTGATTCTGTCTAGGAGAGACCATCTAGGGGATGTCCTATGTTATTTTCTTTATAACAACATCTCTATTTGTATTTGGCTCTGACAATAGATGATTATAATTTATTTAGTTAATTATTCCTCTATATCCTCTTGTTTTTATTTAATGCTTCTGTTAGTCAATTTGATGGATTATTTTATGTTCTAGATTGTTCTATGTAGCAGGTAATTGTGGAAGAATTTGGAGTTATTATCCTCTTCTTTGATTTATTGGATTCTAGACTTTTTTATCCAAAACATTCCCTCCTATTGATCTCATATGAGAAGTTACATTATTACTTATTCTTCCCAAGAACTAATTTCCTACGAATGGATCCCATGAATTGCCTCCTTTTGGGTCTCCTCCATTTCTAATTATAGTATTTTTTTCTCCTCAAATATATTTCCAAATACCTCTTTTTTTCCTCTACTGATACTTTGGAAGAAATGTTTAAGCCTTTGTTGGAGCTTATACATCTTTGTTCCATATAGTTCCTTCTACTCCCTCCACCACACTTCCAGGTTTTGAAGGAAATCAGGTTGGTCTAGACAAAAATTCTTGGAATGGGAAGGTTTTGGTCCATGTTTCAAGATTTGTTTCCATTCTAAAACTATAGTCCATTGGTCAAAACCAAAGTGTAACATCCCACTCTTACGAGCACATACTATTGACTTCTTCTTTGAGGACACTTACATGCAAGTGATCTTCTTATAGTACATGGTTATTGTTTTTCTTATGGATTTTTATGATGATGTTGAGGGATTATGATGTTATGTCATTTGTTATATGAATATTGACAAATGTTATTGACGAGTTTTCGTGAGTGTGCATGACACTTGATGGATTGTGGATGCCGAGGGCATCAATGGACCTCCTTGGACTATGGATTGAGTCAGGGAGTGGATTATATTGGTTTGAGTGTTTGATTTATGCATATGTAACATATGATCGATTATAGTATATTTTTGTATATGGATCATTGAGAATGTTTCATTAATGGATGCAGTTTGACAAATGCTTGCTAATATGAATCACATAAGGAGTAAAGAGGCCATGCACATAGACCAGTTATTGAGGGAGAGTTGTGGCAGCATCCTTGTCACAGCCTACTAACACTCTCGTCGTGGCTCGAATTGTAGGTTAATGATTACCTAGTTTGAGAGGTCCACGATGTTGTGAGGGCACACTGAGAGAGTCTCTCATGAATATTTCTAAGGGGAACACAATAAGGCAGGGTCCTTATTCCTTAGAAACCCTTAGTCTCTCACAAGGTCATCCAAATGGAGTGTTGACTCCAGGGGTTGGATAACTACCAAAAACAGTCAAAGGAAAGTGGCACCCTTGGAGCACAAAGTGCGTCTTGAAGGGAACGTCACACAAATAAAATTTGAGTCAATGAAACTAGGTGACCTAGAAAACCTTGAGCGAATATTCAAATCTTGTAAAATCTTTAAACATGGTCGGATTTAATTAATTAATTAAGGATTGAAATTATTAATTTTAAATCCCTAAATGAAAGTCCAAGCCTATTCAAAAGTTAATCCTAAGTCTAATGTTTGGTGAGAATACTAAAACTAAATTATAAATTAAATGAAATAGGAAAAAGGTAAATAAATTTAAGAAATTAAGGAAGACGAAATAAGTCTAAATAACTAATATAATACACATGTGTGCAAAAAATACCAAATTGGAAATTAAGATAAGAAAGGAATAAAGCATAAAAAGGATCTATCTAGTCGGTTAATCAAGGCCTATGACATCTTCTAAAAGGATCTCATCAACCCAACCACATCCCCCACAATAATTTTCTCTTGTCTAATAACCTTCTCTTCTCCTTGGGGGTTATACCCCTCTGGCATGGTTGCTACATGAGGCATCACACCTCCTCCCCTAGCACCACGTCATATGCCTCCATGACTTCCCCTAACCATGATTACTTCTAGAGACATAATTCAATTTAATTAGTGATAAATTATTAATCAGGTGTTTAATACGTTGGAAGGCGTAATGATCCCAAGTCATAGGGTTCAACCTGCTCTAATACCATATGTAATGCCCCGTTTGTTATGACTAGGAAAAGTGAAGCACAATAGGTAATTTTATTTTTTTTAAATGCACAAGGAAATAATGTCAACAAAAATTCATAATCGTTACGCCATAAAAACGACATACATCATTTTAACTGAAACAACACAATAATTGTATTAACATAAATAAAAGTGACACGTGTTCACATATAAACATAATTAGCAACGACACAGCTCAACACGTCTCTATCATAAGAAGAAAATTTCATTAATATCAACTGAAAATTGAACATCAAATACTTTTAATCATTCAACTAAAGATACTTTAAATCATTCACATAAAGATACCATAATATAACATAAATATAACATAAATATGACATAAAGATACTACCCACCCAACCTACCTTGCAAGGTTAGGACCTCCAAGACACATAAGCAACGCTCAAGCCCAGGATTCATCCATTCGATTTTGACCATTTAAGGTCTTAGGGATGGAGATTGTTCTTAAGAACAAGGAGGTGTCTACATCCCACTAAAACAATAAATTCTGAAAAAAACTAGCTAAATCAACAACATCAACGATAATCAATGGCGCAATAGTGTTCTATAACCAATCACACATCACATAAATTCCAAGGTGCAAGAGAATTTAATTACTAAATCAATCATACAGCGACATAAGTTAAGGCACAATGTTTATTCTTAAGATTCAAACAAATCTAAATACTCAATCATGCATACATAGACATTATTCATGGCACACGAGAAATCTAAATTCTAAAACACTCAATCATCAATAATTAACATTCTTCCAAGGTGCAAGAGTAACAATTCTAAAAAAAGCACGCATCCACATGATTATCACACATGAGTAATTGTCAACTTTAGTTTCAAGGCGCAAGGGTAATCATCAATTCTATCTACATGGCACAAGTAATCAAATTACAAACCAATCATAAATCACATTAATTTCATGGTGCCAGAAAATCTATCAACTCAACATCTATTCCTTAACATTAATTCAAGCATGCGATTAATGCTACTCGCAACATTCAATCATACAAAAACAATGTTTAATGGTGCAATAAGATATTCTACTAAACCCTATCATTTTCCAAGCAACAATGAGGGTAAGGAGAAATAGGATAATCATAATTATGAATAAATCAAGAGCACAATTCAAATTAATATCAAGTAGCATAGCTATACATCTCAAATGAAAGGCACCTTCTAGGAACATGTGAGGGAATGCCAAAATTTATTTTCATTATGAGAACCTATACGAGGATGGAGCCTCTCAAACCAAACATTAAGTTAACACTTCTTACATTACATATCCATCTATAAACCAAAAATATTGATTCTTAATAACAATACTGAGGAGAACTTCAAAGTTGTCTTATAATTCTAATTAAATAATTAAAGAAGGACCCATAAATGAAGGAACCCAGGTCAAAATATAGTACCATTGATAATAGTAATCTAAATTTAGACTATTATATGGGCAAAATATATAACTTCCACGAGTCTTCAAAAATTACAAACAATAGATTTGTTTGAATGTGCTCCCTAAAACACTTTCAATCATATTTACTCTACCACTTCCCATGCCTAGAACTACCAAGAGGAATAGAAAGGAAATAAATCCATGCTCATCTATTAATAAATCACTATGAATGAAGCTACATCTTATCTAAAAGCACATATTCACATAACTGAATTTATATTGTATAAATATAGAAAACGTATGTAAAAAATAGATTCTACAGATATTATCAAATTTGGAATCAAAATATTGGCTACATGAATTGCATGTAGTTGATTTACTATTTGCAAAAGAAACCTATCAAAGCATATAAATAAATTATTAAGATAGACCTATTACTCTAAAGTAGGCTCTGCATCTACAGAATAGGGTGATGTGGCATATTACACTAACAATGAACTTAAATCATACATCTAAACATCAATGCAAATACAACCCCTCATAGAACTAAAATCATATGGGGAAATATAGATTTATATTATAATTCAAAACATAAAAATAGATTTCCATCATTGTTCCTTGTCTATTGTTCACCCATAGATCAAATGAAAATATGTGCATTGCACAAAGGAGTTCAAGGAAAAAAAACACTAGGAGGGACACTAATTCTGGGCGAAATTAAATGCCATAAACATAGATGATTCAGGAAAAAGGTTGGAGTAAACCCTGACGAACTGCCTCCTGGAAAAATATAGAGGGTCTAAGGAAAAAGAATGCACCGAGATTATCCCTGCTCAGAAATTCACAGACTCCCAAAAGAATGAAACATATATTAAAGAGAAAAGCTAAGAGCCTAACATTGTTGGGTGAATATGCATGTAAATACAAAGGCGGTTAATCAACTCAGAATTATTTCATATCCCAAAAATACAAAACGCAGAAACACTAGCATACACAAAACACATAGATACTAGCATACACCTAATGCAAGGGGTTAAATATTTCTGGGTGATTTGAAAAACACATATGTTTAAAATATGGTCAAAACACAGAGGCGAAGTGAAATTTCGTTGGGTAATTAACCGAGTTGCAGGGTTAACCATTCCAAATCAATAGAGGTGAATAGAGCCCTTGCTAAGAAAGAGGAAAATTGTTGGGTTAATGCCTGGAGTAAAATGCATGGTGAAAACACATGGTAAAAACATAGAGAAAAGGGAGGCACAAAGCCTTGGACTCTCCATAAAAATGCAATGAATCATAAGAAAAAAAAAATCGTTGAGCATTAAGATTAAATCATAGAGAAATAATACAGAAATTTTCTCAGTCTTTAAAGGGAAAAATGTAGGGACTTTAAAGGTAATTTCATTGAGTCCTTAAAGGTGAACGTAGAGCATCCCCTCCCAGACACACAATATCCTTACATGCCAAAACACAGAGAAACAAAAAAAACACTAAGCAAGGCAATAAATGCAAGGTTACACTTCCCCCATCAATGCAGAGGCAACAAAATCACAAAGAAAAAGAGATGCAACTCGTTGGACAAGGAAAGAAAGGGAAACACAAAGAAGGGCATGATAAGTTGCATGGGAAAACCCCCAGGGATGGGAAGGGTTAATACAATAAAATCATCGAGAGGAATATGAAAATTGTTTAAGCTGGTAATAATAGTGATAAGAGATCGAATCCCCATTTAAAAATGAAAGAAGGAAACAAATTACAAATTTAGACTCACATCAGGTGCAACGATTCCTAGTTTAAAATAAAGGTAATGAACTAAAATTTTAATTCATAACCACACCCGGCACAATCGATCATCGTAATCTTAAATTCCAATTTCAACTTAACAATACAAACATTTTTGCAAATTCTAATTAACAATTCATTCTTATTGCAAATAACAATATAAATTACCAAGATCGATGAAGAAGATTTTGCAGATGTCCCTTGGTGCTTTTGATCCTTCCTTGCTTCCACTTGCTAGTCAACCGACCTCACCGGTACCTCCCAACGAACCCTAGGCGTACTCTTCTTCCCCCTTATCCCCCTGAGCCACAAAGGTGCCACACACAAACACAACCAGAATCCTCTAGATCCCATATTGCCTTGCAAGGTAGAGCCACCACTCTCTCTGAAGTTGGGTATCCCAACTCTCACAAGAAAAACCAGTCAGAATTTATACAGCATAACATTATTCATAACCAGTCTGATCCATTCCTCCTCTCTTCCATTTGTTTTATAGAATTTCCCTAGTGACAACTTTCCATTTGCACATTTAATTCATTTTTTATTTAAATTTCATTAGGAATTATTCCCCCCATACACTTGCAACTCCTTCCATTAGTTGCATAAGTAAATCCACATTTTAATTTAATTAAAATTCAATTTCCCTTACCCATCCTAAAAGCGCTCCTAAAATCACCCCTAGTTGTCCCTTTATTCCCTTATTTCCCATTCATGACTAATGTATTTCTAAAACAGAGTTGAGTTAAAATATGAATGTTCTCTAGTTAGACTAGACTCTAGATACCTTTCTATGCTTACAGATTCTTGTCTTCTTTATTCATTTCTTATTTTAATTTATAATTTGGTATTTGCTTGCACAAAGTGTATTATATCACTATTTAGATTTGTTTTATTTCTATTGATTTCATAAATTGATTTACTTCACCGCTCATTATTTAATTTATAAATTAGTTTTTAGTCTTCTCACTTATCTTAGACATAGTCTTAGTTACATTTTTTTTTTCATGATCTTAGACCCTTAGAGATTATGATTAATAAATTCATTCTTTAGTTAATTAATTAATCAATTAATTAATTCAACAAGTGCTCAATATTTTATAAGGTTTAACATTCACTAAAATTTTTTTAGGCCACCTAGATTCATTTACTCATTTTTTTTAAATACTGTGACGTGCCATTAAAGACGCACTATGTGTGCCAAGGGTGTCACTCACCTCTGATTCAATTTTTAATTATTTGACATGGCCTTCAAGACGCACTATGTGCTCCAAGGGTGACACTCTCCTTTGACTGGTTTTGGTAGTTTTAAAACCCTTGGAGTCAATACTCCATTCAGGTGACCTTGTGAGAGAGTAAGGGCCTCTAAGGAATAAGGACCCATCCTTATTGCACGCCCTTTCAAATCTTCGTGAGTGACTGTCTCATACTTCTGTCACGAGATCGTGGATCTTTCAAACTTGGTAATCGTTAACCTACAATTCGAGCCACGGCGTGAGTGCTAGTAGGTTGTCATAGGGGTGATGCCACACCTCTCCTTCAATATATGTTTTATGTGCATGGACCCTTTACTCCTTATGTGAGTCTGATTAGCAAGGAATCATCAACCTGCATCCATGAATGAAACCCTATCAATGATCCATAAAAAACATCACAATATATCTGATCATATGTCACATATGCATAAACAAAATACTCAAACCAATAAAATCCACTCCCTGACTCAATCCAGATTCCAAGGAGGTTGATTGATTCCATCGGCATCCTCAATCTATCAAGTGTCCTGCACACTTAGGAAAAACTCGTAAATAAAATCTGTCAATACATAGATATCAAATAACATAGCATCATAATCCATCAACATCATCATAAGAATCCACAAGAGAAACATACAACATATACTAAAACCGGATCACTTGCATGGAAGTTTCCTAAAAGAATAAGTCAATAACATGTGCTCTGAAGAACAAGATGTTACATGGGGGAAATGAATTCATTGGTAAACATTTTATGTGGATAAATAATAAGAGAACAAAGACGTTAGGAAATTATTTAGGACACAAAAAGATTGCTAGAACAGGAGGCTCATTTTTCTCCCTTATGGATTCATGATCAGGGTTGGGGGTGACTGGATCAAGTGACTTGGATGATCCATTCTAAGGCTAGGTGGAACTTGGCTACGCCTTCTATGTTCGGGGTTTCTTTTTATTGAAATTGTTTGACTAAATGTCCATGTTACTATTATTGGTAATGTATTTGTATAGATATATTATATTTAGATTCGAATGTTTCAATTTCAAGGAAGATTATGTTGAATTCCTATGTATATTAATGTTTAGTACTTGAGACAAATAATTTGAACAAAAACTATATCTAGATTTCTGCAATAATTATATCCTAGGGATTGCATTATATTTCCACATAACATTGTATATACATAAGGAATTTTAGGTATTTTGAATTCATGCACAGTTATAGAGTAATCATAGAGAGAAGTATTAAATCTTAGTGTCCAAAATATGACTACATTTCATGATGAAAACTTAAATAGAATTTCAAAAAAATAATTTAAAATAGGTGTCTGATTTACAACAGAATGTCATACACCCATGCAAAAATATTTGTAATATAATAAACGACAATAGATAGTGTTCATGTGTTCAAGTTTCTTTGAACTATCCCTATAGAAATATTATATGAGGAACCTAAATACCTGATCCAGGTGGATATTGGTGGCCACCCACCTTTTCCGACTAGCTCAAAATAGTTTTTTGGCAATTTTGGCAATTTACTATTTTTAGCAGTTTTTAACTTCCAGGGCCATTTTGAGGGCCCAAATGAAGGTTTTTAGAGATATAGGTTCTCAATGATATAAAAAGACATGATTTAACCCCAAAAATGAATCTCCTTGACAATACCTTTCCAACGAGCTATCACACACCTAAAATAGAGATCGTATGCAAAAATTACGACCCCGGGAAGTTGATGTACTAACTTACCCAAACGGGGCCCACATGACTTTTGGCACTTCATATCCTAGGGTTAGGTTTTCATATGTTTGTGGTTTTTGGAATTTCTATTTATTGAAAAAAGGCCTTCAGAGCCTCATTGTAACCATCTTCTGGCAAATGCGAGTAGTCGTCACATCTCTTCTCAGAGATAAGCTGCCACCATTCTAGTGAGTCTTTCACTCTGTATTTTTATAGTCTCTGTACATTTATTTCATTAATAGAAATCATGTATTACTGCATATCTTTGTTTATGGTTGCATCTCTAACACATTTATGTTATATTATTGAATATCTGTGATATCTTTGTGCATTCTTTTATTATATGTTCGCTCGCATTTTGTGCTGAAAATAATCTGGATCAATGGTATCAGAGCAGGTTGCTCTTGATGATTTTTTTAGTGCATGTCCTCGACGAGGTACGAGTATAGAAAGTTGGGTCTCAAGCTTGTCTCTCTTGAATACAATCACTCTCGCACACCCAAGAAACCCTCAATGGTGAAAGAAAAGAAAAACGATGGAGCAAACGATCCTATCAATATGTTGCTTGAGCAAGCTCTCACGCGACAGAGGGATGAAATGATGGAGAATTTTTCCCACATCCTTCAATGCCTGTTGATAACAGTAGGCGCATATTCATCAAGAGGCCACTTTGAAGGCACCTCGCTTTTCAAGGTACAAGTTAATTTTGATATTCTTGTATTTGAAGGACAGATAGATGCAGAAGCCCTAGAAAAATGGTTAACTCTGCTAGAAGGTTATTTCTCTGTTCACAATTTTTTCGACAAAGAAAATATCACCTTCACACTCCTTAAAGCTCTCCCTCATGTCAAACATTGGTGGGAAACTTATTGGGAGCAAAGTTCCACAGAGGAGTACGGAATATACGGGGTCGATCCCACTTCGGATTTTTTTGTGGATGCGGTAAAGGAACAATATTACCCTGTTGCAACTATGAGGACCAATACATGAGATGGACCACACTATGGTAAGAAAGGGGCCAATAAGTTCCAGAGTTCACCAATACCTTCCATACCTTGCGCACCAATATGGGTATCAAAGACTCCGAGTGACATTTGGTTCTAAAATACCGTGGGGCTCTACACATATACATCCAGACTGAAATGGATTTTCTGGACATCTCATCACTTGGTGTTGCTTATCAATATGTTGTTAAAATCGAGTAGAAATTTAAGCACCAGAAAAAATGGGAGTTCAAGTATGCAAATCCGCAACAACCAAAGTATGAAAAAGACGGCCCTAACAAACAGTCTCCCGAAAACCAATCCAAGACACAAGAAAAGAAGGGTCACGGGAAGATAAAGAAGGACACCAAATAATGGTGCGAGTTCCACAAAATCCCCTGGCACAACACCGATGATTGTCACTTAAAACAATCATTGGTGGCCGAGATCAAAGACAAAGAGCCGAACCCTGATTCAAAATCGGATTCTGAAAATAATCTTAAAGGATAGATCATTAACACAGACTCCACTGCTATTGGCGTGACCGCAAAAATTCAACTAGAAGAACCAACAGATCCTGAAGAGGGGGAGCTCATTTTTCATTCATAGATGTGGGTGAAGGGGACCCCGCTGCATTTTATTATTGATAGCGAAATCCAGAAGAACCTCATCTTAGCAAAGGTCATCAAACAGTTGGGATTGTCGACAACACCACACCCGCAACCATACAACATCGGGTGGCTTCGCCAAGGACGAGATATTCATGTCAGCCAATAATGTCGATTGTCATACGGAATCCAACCCTTCAAGGATGAGGTATTATGTGATGTTTCCCCACTAGATATCTGTGATGTTCTCTTGGGCCAACCATATATGTGGAAGCGCCATGTTGTTTATGAGTGTCGACCCCGCAGTGTCATTATTTCTCTAGGGGGTCATCTCTACAAAATACCAGAGGAAGTTCCAACTACTGTTCCACCTAAAAAGTATCACAACGTAGTATCTCATACTACAAAATTTAGCTTCTTCACAATCTGTTCAAAAGGAGAATAGAAGGACACTGCAACCACTAAAGCCTCACCCGAAGCACCTTCTATCAAAGAGAAGCAAGTCGATAAGGTTGTAGCAAAGCACAAAGATTCTTTCTGCACATCGTCCTCTCATGTATCCTGACTTGTCGAACGACCTCAACCTCAGCAGGTTCGTGACAAACTTCCACAAACTGAGTAGCGCGACATCTACAACAAGGCAAGCAACTCACCAAGATGTAGATCCAGCAAATGCTTTTCCCTCTCCCCCGGGAACTCAATGCAATGGATACCATTGCTTCCTAAGGAGAGAGGATTGATCCAAGTGGATATCGGTGGCCACCCACCTTTTTTGACTGGCTCAAAACAATTTTCTAGCAATTTTGGCAATTTATCATTTTTAGCAGTTTTTAACTTCCAGGGCCATTTTGAGGGCCCAAATGAAGGTTTTTCTATATAGAGGATCTTAATGATATAAAAATGCATGATTCCACCCCCAAAATGAATCTCCTCTACAATACCTTTACAACGAGCTATCACACGCCTAAAACAAAGATCGTATTCAAAAGTTACGAGCCTGGGAAGTTGATGTACTCAATTACCCAAACAGGGCCCACATGACTTTTGGCGCTTTATCTCCTAGGGTTAAGTTTTTGGATGTCTAGGGTTTTTGGCATTCCTGTTTATTGTAAAAAGGCCTTCACAGCCTCATTGTAACCATCTTCTAGCGAATGCGAGTAGTTGTCACATCTCTTCTCAGAGATGAGCTGCCACCATTCTAGCGAGTCTTTCACTCTATATTTTTAAATCTCTGTACATTTCTTTCATTAATAGAAATCGTGTATTACTGTATACCTATGTTTATGGTTGCATCTCTGATACATTTATGTTATATTATTGAATATCTGCGATATCTCTATGCATTACTTTATTATATCTCTGCTCGCATTCGTACTGAAAATAATCTAGATCAATATCATTATTTATCCTCCCTTCATGAGGTCAAATGCTACAAAATGTTACAAGTTGGGACGGATGACATTCACAAAATAAAATTAGTACTTTGTTTAATATGGTATGCAAAGGAGAAAACTAAAGATTTATGTGATAAAGTATTAAATACTTGAACCTGTAAAAGTCATCAAAGTCACATCGAAAAGAGATCTCTTTACCGTGTAGAAGGGGGAGAGAGAAAAACAAAACTTGATAGGTTCCTCGCACAGTAAAGAGGACCCGACATTAGATATTATAACCATACAAAAATATTCATTAACTATAAACCATGAAAAAAATCAAAGTGATGCGATGGTCATGAATATGTTTACACAGTAAATATAATTTACACAACAAACAAAATTATATGAGTTAGACAAACTAATGGAATCACAAAAATGTTATTAGTTATTTTTTAAATATATATTTGGTAGTCATTACGAGTCAATTGGGCCTCTTTTTATAGTTTTTCAAAAAGAAATAACTAGGAGATTAATAAGGGATAATATGGACTCCTGTAGGAGTTGGGATTATATTACCCATGCAAGAAAAGAAAGGGAAGGAATCTTATTCTCACACAAAACCAGAATCCAAATACGAGATTCAAATTATAATTATAAGGAATCATAACGACAAGTAAAAAAGTACCAAAATTATGTAAGGGAAACATTAATATATGTCTATATATGAAAAATAATGTAAATGCATAGACTATCAATGGAAAACTATCGATTGAATATGACTCTAAATATGATAAATCAAATTGGATTTAGGGATAAATCACGGCCATTACTTAACATACAGAAAAAGTAATAGAACCAAGAGAGTTCGAATTAATTAAGAATAATTCATGATGGCTAATAGAATTCAAAATTGTTGAGTCTGGTGACTTTTAATTCAACAACAGTGATATAAATGGATAATAGACATACCCCAACCAAGTAAAATCAAGTGAAGAAATAAGGATATGAACATCAACAATTTATTCGTAGAACCTCCATTATTGTACGAGGTATGGATATAATTCCATACCAAAAGGAAATCGGGTGGTTCACCTAGATGAAACATTCGGTGATACGAAACCCAACAATTACAACCACAATAATATTAATTGTTAAATCTATGTCAAACGCATGGGTAAAGGGTATCTACCCAAAGAAAAACCAAGAAAAAAATATATAATGTAAGGATAAAGAGAAGAACCAATATAATGTTCAGACCTGACTGAGGCCGTAGGTCACTAACAGTTCTAACAATGAAGCACAATAGAGGGAAATTTATATATGAATATACACAATATTGTAGCTATATGAACCCCCTATGAAAACAATAAAGAAGTAATACAACGACACAAGAAGACAAAACAATTTTTTTTTATAGTTAGTAATGAAATTTACCAGGAACATGAGACAAAAATAATCATCTATCCTATTAAAGAATATACTTATATTACTACTATATCGGTGACCCTTTTTCATCACAGGTTCCACGTACAAGTGTACGGGTTTATAAACAACATATATTGTCTGTATTAGTAATAGAATTGAATCTAGATAGTGAACGATATTACAAAACTACTGTGTTTTAGTCGTGCCTAGGATAGATCTATTCTGCTCGAAGCATTAAATTCATCATGCAATTTCCGAAACTTCAAGTCCTGGAAAATCTTCTACCTGTCATGAGATCATCATGAGTCATACGACCTTAAGGGTCATTTCTGTAGTGAATTTTCAAACTTGTGTAAACATTTGTAGAAAACTGGAAAGAAGTTTAGAAGTATTATATCCATTTTAATTGTACATATTTAAAGGCCCATTGATTTAATAAGGGGTTTACGAAGTATCAAATAAACTTATGACTACAGTTATGAATATACATATGTAAATGTTCATTCAGTAATTGTTATAATGGATGGCATAGAATTAGTAGCATACAATTGTAAAGGAATATGCCAGAATCAAAACACAGAGACATAATTCACATTACACTCATAAATCTCAGACTCTTCTTAATACCTCAGGCTTAGATTCCGGCTGCATTGGCTTCACAAGAAAACGATTAACTCAGACATTCATATGTTCGAAAAACAAGGTGTTTTGTTCCAGGAAAAAGAATTGGAGTACACTCGGATTGACCACAAAAGAAAGATAGGTCTAAACTATTACAGATCTAGGATAAAACATTACAAGAGAAAAACACTAGTGTTTTTTTTTTTACCAACATGCTTATAGGTATGTCGAGGACCTACGATGAAAAAAAAATGAGTTGAAGTAAGGCTAAAATAGATGGAAATAAAATACCATTCACAATTCATTTCATTTCAAAAATGCCGAGAAAACAGTCCCAGTATAGGGAAGAAATCAGTCATACTTTTCCTTCGAATAATTCTTAATACAAGTCATAGTAAGAAATCGATTTAATCTTTGGGTAATTATACAAATTTTAAAGTTGACTCTCAGAACTCGACTATGAGGCGTAACGAAGTTAAAAGCTAACAGACAGCGAACCAATTACATAAATGGTTCCTTAGTTGAATTCTTCTACCATTAATTGTCTAGGCCTTCTTAGTAGGGGAAAAATGGAACCTGAGTACCTATTAAGGGGGGGTGAAATATTCATGCACATGTCCTCGCATGGTTGAAACCCATGCACAGAGTTGTAAGGAACACCCTTAAGTTTTGTTCAATAGAAATACAAAAAAAAAATAAAAAATGAAGCGAGTAACATTAGGAAAGAGTTCGCTAAAGTAATACTTAACTTAAGTGGAGGGATATGATATCCTTCGCCATCGCCAGAAGTTGCGTAATTCTCTAGACCCGGAAGGGGAAGATGATTCCTAGACTTCCTGATGGGTACCCTCTCAAAACTAAAGGGGCCCATCATTAGCGTTAAGAATCAATGAATGAACGAAACAAGAACATAACAAAGAACCAATACACGAATGTTGGAACATGACCAAATTGCATAATAAGCATAAAATCAAGAACCATCTTATAGAAATATAAAGAAACAATAGAACAAAACCAATGATCTATCTAACACTCTACAAATGAGTTTTAATTAAAAGCATGGTCAACACGATGCCAAAACCCCAAACATGCATGCCTTGTAAGACGCTTGAAAAGAGTAAAGTGGGCACGCAGAATATGACCCGAATATATTTAAATTCACTCAGAGTATAATCCCTGCTGAAGGGTTTGGCCAACTACTATTTCTTTCTGGGAGACTCTCAAATAAGTAAAAATTACATTTTTACGAATTATCGAGAAGTATTAGGAGAACAGTGTTAGATGAACCCCTTTTCTTTTCACAACTCAGATAGAAATAACTTGCCAGAGGGATTCCAGAATCATGGAAAAAATAAGTTTAGCATACAGGCATGTATAAGACCCTAACCCATTTAAGCATACGATTTCTTTTTCGATGAAGCATAACCTGGAATAGTAACAAAAAGAATGACGAGTACAGGAGGAGAGAAAGAAAGGCCTATCGAAAATAAACAAGATAATACCAGAACAGTAAGCCGAAAAAGGACAAAAGAAATCCTATAGTAAAATTATTATTTTAGGATAGATACTTACGAAACAAGAGAAAGATGGGAGATGCTCCAGGCCACCATGCCCCGTGCACAGTAAAGTCAAGAAACAGAGGAAAACGCAGGATTCAACTTAGAGTAGATTGACACAAAGATGAAAATGAATCATGGTTGTTGTCCTAAAACACAAGCCCCACGCATATTGAATGTGGTGGATATGACGAGGAAATTCACCATCTGACAGCAGTAAAGTGGAGTGTTCGGGTTGGATGAGGGTATAGGGAGACTCTCGTTTCCCCTCCACCTCCATTAATGGCTGGACAAAAAATTAAATTCCACTGACAATACATCTAGTCACATTTAATAAATTAAGAGGACAAGTAAGGATCTCCTCAAAACCCTTTTACTACTAGTTCAGTTAGCACCGGTGGTTGGAGTTAGTTAAGCGTAGAAAGGATTAATCAATTTCCACCTTAGGGTTCACTTCCAACAAAGTAGTTTATTGGGTTACGAAGTATCAGTCAACAAAATAATTTCCAAGGAACCCCTCAAAGTCCTTGGTCACCTTTATCAAAAGCAAAACCAACAAATCCAATGTTAAAGAAAATATTTCGACCCCCTTCCTTGTGTCTCTAAAGTTCTCGGGGTGTTGAAGTTTAGGCTTGTGCACGTGTATGAAGGTGGATGTTAAATAAGAGGCCGGAATCCTAAGTACCAGGCCTATGTCTATTTTCCACATTACTACAAAGTTTTTAACATTTAACCACTTACAAATACGAGTATAACTTAAATGAGTATTGAAGAATAAACACCAGACTATGGACTTGTAATGTTAGGAAAAAGAAATTGAATACACAGGGTATCATGGTTTTAAATATTAAGGATTACTCCCCTTATTATAAATCTATCATACAGACTTAGAGCATAATTCTCTTAGAAGAAATATTTTTTTTATGACAAAATTGAGGTTTCTTACATATGGTATCAGAGCAAGAGTTACAACACTGGGCCTGAACAGGGCCACATTAGTTTCTTAGTATATATTATGATTTATGTAAAACTAATAAACCTTATGGTTATAAACAAAAATCCCTTTCTGCTTTGTATTAATTATGGTAGCTTAGGACGATGCATAAATCAGGATGGAAGGAAATCTGCAGCAAACACCTCCTGGAGATCCAAGACAGAATAGTGACGGAAGCTCACCCATAGAGGTGTTGGAAACAATGAGGAATCTTGTTGTTGAATTACAAATTTTCAAAGCCGACAATGAAAAATTGAAGAAAGCACAGCAGGAACAACAAGAGATAAATTAAGTCCTGCTGCACAGTATAGTCACCAAGAAGAGCCCAAAGGACGATAACCATGATGAAGAGGTCAGCAAAAGGGCCTCCAAGAACTCTGGGCCGGAAACAAAAAAAGGAGATAGTTTGTTTGAAGGAACACCTTCAACTGAAGACAAAACTAAACCAGACAGAAAAAGAAAACAAGTAGACCACCTTGAAGGAGAATTTAAAAAGATTAGACTAGCTACCTTTGATGGAGAATCTAGGAGACGAGAAGAAGATGAGGCATGGTTATTGGACATCAAAAAATACTTCCAGATCTACAATTATTCCAACAACATGAAGGTCAGAATGGCCATCTACAATCTGAAAGGGAAGGCCAACATTTGGTGGCAAGACCTGAAATTGGCCAAGGGCCTAAAGGAGAAACAGTTGGAATGGTCTGACTTTAAGAAGTATTTCAAGAAACAAAACCTTTCTGAAAGCTATTATGAAAGGAAGACGAAAGAATTTTACGAGTTACGACTCAGATAGATGACGATGGAGGACCTTATAAATAAATTTCTTGAACTACTAAGGTTCGTACCATACATCGAGGAGGATAAGGTAAAAATCCAACGATTCTTAAGTTGTTTACCACAGTCCTACAGGGACATAATTGAGTTTGACAATCCCAAATCCTTGAGTGAAGTATTTAGGAAAGCACTAATGTGCTATGACTAGTATAAACAATGGGTAGAGTTTCCCAAAGCCTGGAAGGATAAGAAGCAAGATCGAATGAACCAATGGAAGAAGGGATACCAGCCAGCTCCTTATCGGAATGCAACAATTTTTTTTCCAAGAAAGGATTTTCACTCCAATCATCCAAATACGCAAAGAAACGGTAAACCGGTGAACCTGGGAATGAAGAAGTTTGGGGACAACTCCCACGAGCCATTAAAGTGTTTGGAATGAGAAGAGCCTCATCTAAGGAGGAACTGTCCACGTTTAATTTCATCAAACAGAACTGTTGTTCATAATTTGCAGGAAGCCTCGACGGTGGGAGACGTGGGTAGAAGCCTGCATTGGATAAATGCAGCCATAGATGGTCTACAAGATGACCACCAGTCCTCGGTGTTAGAAATCGAAGGTAAAATCAATAACACTCGAATTTCTATTCTGATTGACCCTGGAGCTATGTTAAGTTATATTACTCATGATGTAGTAGAGTCAAATAAACTTAAGAAACTGAAGCACACAAAATCATGGCTTGTACAACTAGCAACAGGTACTAAAAGGAAAGTAGTTGACTTTATTTCTGATTCTGAGTTCAACTTAGATGGTCAAAATATAAGAGCAAATCTGAACATCCTACCACTAGGATCTTACGATATGATTATCGGGATGGATTGGTTGGAACAACACAAAGAAGTACTAGATTGTTATACAAAAATAATTAGCTATAAAGACGATTTTGGCACTACTAGAACAACCCAAGGTATACCAAAACCGGTATCAGTCAGACAAGTTTTAGCGATGCAACTCAAGAAATGTATGAGGAAGGGATGTCAAGTTTATGCCATCCAGGTGACGAATCTGTTAGACAAAGAAGATAAGCCAAAGTTAGAAGACTTCGCTGTCCTACATGAATTCAAAGACATGTTTGTAGATGAGATATCAGAATTACCTCCTAGAAGGGAAATAGACTTCTCCATAGACCTACTACCCGGTTCAGGCCCCATCTCAAAAGCACCGTACCAAATGAGTCTACCAGAAATGACAGAATTAAAAATACACTTAGAGGAATTGTTGGACAAAGAGTAAATCAGACCGAGTGTCTCACCATGGGGGGTACCAATCCTCTTTGTAAAAAAGAAAGATGGTACTCTAAGACCATGTATCGATTATAGACAACTGAACAAAATGACTATTAAGAACAAATACCCCTTACCAAGGATAAATGATCTCTTCGATCAAGTAGGTGGGGCCAAGATCTTTTCAAAATTGGATTTATGATCCGGTTATCATCAAGTTAGGATAAAAGATAAGGACATAAGGAAAACAACTTTTCAGACAAGATATGGACATTATGAGTTCGTAGTCATACCTTTCAAACTCACTAACACACCAACCATGTTTATGTGCCTGATGAACAGTATTTTCAGTCCATACTTAGACAAGTTCGTGGGAGTATTTATCGATGGTATTCTGGTCTATTCAAAAATGGAGGTAGAACATGATGAACACTTAAGTATAGTTCTACAAAAGTTGAGGAAACACAAACTGTACACCAAATTTGACAAGTGTGACTTCTATCAAAAATAAATACAATATCTAGGACATGTAATTTCACGAGAAGGCATTGCCGTAGACCCGGAGAAGACAAAAGATATTATGGAATGGCTGATACCTGAGGACGTAATGGATATCTGGTCATTCATGGGAATCACTGGATATTACCACAGGTTTATAGAGGGGTTTTCCAAGATAGCCTACCCTATCACGTCATTACAAAAGAAAGGGACGAAGTTTAACTGGTCAGAGAAGTGTCAAGGTAGTTTCAACAAACTGAAGGAATTACTGACAACTGCACCCATATTGAAGGTAACAAACCCAGATAAAGACTTCACCGTATCTGTTGATGCAGGTAAAGGACTAGGTGGTGTCCTAACTCAAGAAGGATACGCTATTTGTTATGAGTCTTGGAAATTAAAATAACACGAGTGAAATTATGCCACTCATGACTTAGAATTGACAGCGGTAATGCATGCCTTAAAAATGTGGCGACACTACATAATGGGCAGGAAATTTCTACTATTGATGGATAATAGCAGGGTGAAATATATGTTTAGCCAACCAGATCTTAATGCAAGACAAGCAAGATGGCTAGCCTTCTTGAGTGAATTCAACTCTGAGGTCAGACATATCAAGGGAAAGGAAAATAAATTAGCATATGCTTTAAGGAAAAGAGTCATGGGTTATTTGAGATAAATATCAGCAGGGCAGAAAGTGATCTGGAACAAAGGATAAGGATGACAAGTATTAATGATGAAAATTACACTAAGATGATGACAAAATTACAAAACAATACCACAAACTCAAATAAACCAGATCTAAGTATTGACGATAAGGGACTATTATGATTTAAAAGAAGACTTTACATACCAGATTCAATAGAGTTAAAATTAACAGTTTTGGATGAAGTGCATAAGAAAAAGTATTCTGGCCATATAGGTTACCAGAAAACAATAACAACACTTAGAAAACTATTTTACTAGCCTAATATGAAAGGCGAAACAACACAATACTTGGCTAGGTGCTACGATTGTCAATAGGTTAAGGCCGAGCACCAACATTGAGCTGACCTATTACAACCATTACCAGTACCAGAATGGAAATGAGAGACCATACCACTGTACTTTATAACAGGTTTTCCCAAAACTCAGAAACAAAATGATTCTATCATGGTTGTAATCGATAAACTCAATAAGTCTGCACACTTTATTCCAATAAAGTCTACTTTTAAAGCTATAAACATTGTTGAAATATTCATGAAAGAATTTTTAGACTGCATGGTATTCCTAAAATGGTGATTTCAGATAGAGACGTAAAATTCACATCTTCTTTTTGGAAGGAATTGTTTGTAGGGCTAAATACTAATCTGAATTTTAGTACGAGTTATCATACACAAACGGATGGACAAACCGAAAGGACAAACCAAATCGTAGAGGATATGCTCCACATGTACGTAAGAACAAAACTGAGCAAGTGGGAAGACTACCTGCACTTGGTAGTATTTGCATATAACAATGGGTACCAAGATTTGGCTAAGTTGAGCCCTTTCAAAGTACTGTATGGTAGAAAGTGTACGACTCCAATTAGTTGGGATAACCCAGTTGACAGACTCATGGTTGGACCAGAGATACTCCAAGAAATGGAGAACATGGTAAGGAAGGTACAAGAGAACTTGAAAGAAGCACATGACAAATAGAAGAGCTATGCGAATTAGAAAAGAAGACACTTGGAATTTCAAGTGGGAGACCATGTTTATCTGAAGGTCAAAGCACGAAATATCTCGTTGAAGTTAGGGAACTGTGCCAAGCTGGCACCTAGGTTTTGTGGGCCCTTCGAGATACTATCTTGAATTGGACCCGTAACATACCAACTTGCACTTCCCGCTAATCTAAGAATTCATAATGTATTTCATGTTTCTTTGTTAAACAAATATATTCATGACCCTACTCATATGATTGATTGGAACTTGGTGCAGGTGGAACCCGAAGGCGAGTTCCAAGTGGAACCCCTATGTATTATGTACTTGAGAGAAATAACACTTCATAATAGAGTCGTCGCTCAGGTAAAGGTGCAATGGAAGCACTTTAGTCTTGAGGAGGCCACTTAGGAGTTGGAGGGAGATTTGCAGAACTATCATCTAATATTGTTTCAATGAAGGGACGAACACTGAGGAAAGTGTTTTACTGAAGGGGGAAAGGATGTGACATCCCAAAAAAATAAAGTATTTTTGGAAATTTAAATTTGTTGGAAATTTATTCTGTTTTTAGTAAATTCAAATTTGGAAACATTTTGCCATTTATGGCAATTTTGAATTTCGAATTTGATAATTGTAATTAATTATTATGACTGTTGGGAAGAGACCTGATTTGACCCAACTAACTATTTGACTATGACACTTGTATGAAAACATAATATTTTATATTGATTGCAGGAGGACAAATGGAACAACCATGTTAAATTTAGCTGACCATGACTCCATGAGTGGGGAACATGTTGGAACTACCTCTAGGCTGATTGTTACAAGTGGAAAATCAGTGATTTGGCCATTAGCAGCCCCTGAAAATAAGGGATTTAGAAAGTTGCGAAAATTCCCAAGGGAGGGAAAAAGACCTAGGCAAATTGATAAATATCATATGTGAGAAGGAAGGATGCTGCCAAGTATGCTAGGAAGGAGACTATTGATTTTTACTTTCTATTATGAACACTACTGAGTGAGTGTGAGGCAAGATGAATATACTAGAATTGAGGGACATTTTCTAAGGAGGAGTCTCGAAGTTCACTCTCATGGATTCATGGTCAGGCTAGGGGGTGAATCGGGCAAGTGATTTTGGCTGCCCTATTTTACGGTTGGGAGGAACATGGTTGTTCCCTTTGTCTTTCCATTAATTGGTTCAGATATGTTAAATTCCTCCTTATATGCTTGAATGATTTTGGGTATCTGATATTATGCATCTGTTGGTGTTAAGTTGAAATAATTTCCATGGATAATACATGTTCGGTTGTATGAAGTTTACAGTTAAAAGTTAAAATTCTAGGCAGAATTACTTATGTACACGTAAACATGAAAGAACATATCTATCTACAGGGGTACGTTTATTTCTGTAACTGAAATATTAGGAAGATTTATCCATAAATAATTGGAGTTGAGCAAGTCTATATCTATGTTACATATCAACGTATATATATATATATATATATATATATATATATATAGTTTATTATCGGCTGTAGGAATGATTGTATCTATATGGTTTCCGTATGTTATATATTGGATAATCATCTATTCTATTAAAGAATATACTTATATTACTACTATATTGTTGACCCTTTGTCATCACAGGTTCCACGTACAAGTGTATGGGTTTATAAACAACATATATTGTTTGTAGTAGTAATAGAATTGAACCTAGACAGTGAACGATATTACAAAACTATTGTGTTTTAGTCGTACCTAGGATACCTCTATTCTACTTGAAGCATTAATTTCATCATGCAATTTCCGAAACTTCAAGTTCTGGAAAATCTTTTACGAGTCATGAGATCATCATGAGTCATACGACTTTAAGCGTCATTTTTGTAGTGAATTTTCAAACCTGTGTAAACATTTGTAGAAAACTGGAAAGAATTTTAGAAGTATTATATCCATTTTAACTGTACAGATTTAAAGGCCCATTGATTTAATAAGGGGTTTACGAAGTATCAAATAAACTTATGACTGCAGTTATGAATATACATATGTAAATGTTCATTTAGTAATCATTATAACGGATGGCATAGAATTAGTAGCATACAATTGTAAAGGAATATGCCAGATCAAAACACAGAGACATAATTCATGTTACACTGATAAATCTCAAATTGTTCTTAATACCTAAGGCTTAGATTCCAGCTGCACCGACTTGACAAGAAAATAATTAACTCAAACATTCGTACGTTTAGAAAACAAGGTATTTAGTTCTAGGAAAAAGAATTGGAGTACACTCGGATTGAACACAAAAGAGAGATAGGTCTAAACTATTACAGATCGAGGATAAAACATGACAAGAGAAAAACACACGTGTTTTTATTTACCAACACACTTATAGGTATGTCGAGGAGCTACGATGCCAAAAAAAATGATTTGAAGTAAGGCTACAAGAGATGGAAATAAAATACCATTCACAATTCATTTCATTTCAGAAATGTCGAGAAAAC
The DNA here is from genome assembly GCA_009831015.1 of Picea engelmannii. Classification (NCBI taxonomy): domain Eukaryota; kingdom Viridiplantae; phylum Streptophyta; class Pinopsida; order Pinales; family Pinaceae; genus Picea; species Picea engelmannii. The sequence continues at coordinate 200,005 of ML790816.1, read as the reverse complement.
TGTCCCAGTATTGGGAAGAAACTAGTCATACTTTTCCTTCGAATAATTCCTAATACAAGTCATAGTAAGAAATCAATTTAATCCTTCGGTAATTATACAAATTTTAAAGTTGAATCTCAAAACTCGACTGTGAGAAGGAGTAACGAAGTTAAAAGCTAACACACAACGAACCAATTACATAAATGGTTCCTTAGCTGAATTCTTCTACCATTAACTGTCTAGGCGTTTTTAGCAGGGGAAAAATGAAACCTGAGTACCTATTAAGGGGTGGTGAAATCTCCATGCGTGTGTCCTCGCATGGTCAAAACCCCTTCACAGAGTTGCAAGGAACACCCTTAAGTTTTGTTCAACAGAAATACCCAAAAAAAAAGGAAAAAAAGGAAACGAGTAACATTAGGAAAGATTTCGCCAAAGTAATACTTAACTTAAGTGGAGGGATATGATATCCTTTGCTATCACCAGGAGCCGCATAATTCTCTAGACCCAGAATGGGAAGAGGAGTCATAGACTTCCTGATGTGTACCCTCACAAAACCAAAGGGGCCCATCATCAGTGTTAAGAATCAATGAATGACCGAAACAAGAACATAACAAAGAACTAATAAATGAATACTAGAACATGACCAAATTGTAGAATAAGTATAAACTCAAGAACCATCTTATAGAAATATAAAGAAACAATAGAACATAACCAATGATCTATCTAACACTCTGCAAATAAGTTTTAATTAAATGCAGGGTAAACATGATGCCAAAACCCCAAACACGCATGCCTTGTAAAATGCTCGGAAAGAGTAAAGGGGGCACGCATAGTATAACCCGAACATCTTTACCTTCAGTCAGAGTATAATCTTTGCTTAAGGGTTTGACCAACTACTATTTCTTTCTGGGAGACTCTCCAATAAGGAAAAATTATAGTCTTATGAATTATCAAGGAGTATTAGGAGAACAGTGATAGATGAACCCCTTTTCTTTTCACAACCCAGATAGAAATAACTCGCCAGAGGGATTCTAGAATCATGAAAAAAATAGGTTTAGCATACAGGCATGTATAAGACCCTAACCCATTTAAACATATGATTTCTTTTTCGACGAAGCATAACCTGGAATAGTAACAAAAAGAACAAGGAGTACAGGAGGAGAGAAAGAAGGGCCTACGGGCAATAAACAAGATAATACCAGAACAGTAAGCCGAAAAAGGACAAAAGAAATCCCACAGTAAAATTATTATTTTAGGAAAGATACTTACCGAACAAGAGAAATATGGGAGATGCTCCAAGCCACCATGCCCCGTGCACAGTAAAGTCAAGAAACAGAGGAAAACACAAGATTCAACTTAGAGTAGATTGACACAAAGATGAAAATGAATCATGGATGTTACCCTAAAACACGAGCCCCGCGCATCTTGAATGCGGTGGGTATGACGAAGAAATGCACCATGTGACAGCAGTGAAGTGGAGTGTTCAGTTTGGATGAGGGTACAGGGAGACTCTTGTTGCCCCTCCACCTCCATTAATGGCTGGACAGAAAATTAAATTCGACTCACAATACATCTAGTCACATTTAATAAATTAAGAGGACACGTAAGGATCTCCTCAAATCCCTTTTACTACTAGTTCAGTTAGCACCGGTGGTTGGAGTTAGTTAAGCCTGTAAAGGATTAATCAACTACCACCTTAGGGTTCGCTTCCAACTAAGTAGTTTAATGGGTTACGAACTCTCAGTCAACAAAATAATTTTCAAGGAACCCCTCAAAGTCCATGGTCACCTTTATCAAAAGTAAAACCAACAAATCCAACGTTAAATAAAATATTTCGACCCTCTCAGGGTATTGAAGTTTAGGCTTGTGCATGTGTATGAAGGTGGATGTTAAATAAGAGGCTAGAATCCTAAGTACCAAGCCTATGTCTATTTTCCGCATTACTACAAAGTTTTTAACATTTAACCACTTACAAAGATGAGTATAACTTAAATGAGTATTGAAGAATAAACACAAGACTATGGACCTATAATGTTAGGAAAAAAAATTTGAATACATAGGGTATCACGGTTTTAAATATTAAAGATTACTCCTCTTATTATAAATCTATCATACAGACTTAGAGCGTAATTCTCTTAGAATATATATATATATATATATATATATATATATATATATATTTATGATGAAATTGAGGTTTATTACAGTTTTCTTCCTTATTTCCTCAGACATTAATTCTCCAACAATAACATCAAACTCAATACTTTCTTTTGTGATGAAACTAATAGACGTAACAAAGTGATCCCATGATGCGGGCAAAGAACACAATAATGTAATTGCCTTGTCTTCATAATTGCATTTTAATCCCATGTTGTTCAACTGAACTAAGAGAGTATTAAATGTATTTAAATGATCAACTATTTTCGTACCTTCCTTCATGCACAAACTATACAATTTCCTTTTCAGGAAGATCTTGTTCATCAAGGATTTCGTCATATACAAGCTTTCCAGTTTCGTCCATAAACAGATTGTTGTCTTCTCCGCAACAATGTTGAAAAGAGCATCGTCGGCCAAACACAGACATATGACACTCAATGATCTCGCATCGACCTCATCCCAGTCTTCATTTTTTGTGGTCGCGGGTTGCTTTTCTTTTCCCAAAATCACCCTCACCATGCCTTGTTGCACAAGTAGATCGTGCATCTTAACTTTCCAGATCTTGAAATTGTTCTTGCCATTGAACTTCTCGATTTCAAATTTAGCACTTTGAGTTTTTGCCATTAACAAAAGGAAAAATTCCACAACACCACTGCTTATAATAACCAAGGCCCTTTATATAAAGAAATGATCTTACTCAATGTTGAACAATAATTTTAAAAGGTTTAATCCAAAAAACCTTTTAATAATATATAAAAGAGTTTAATCCAAAAATCCTTTTAATAATACATTAAAAAAACAAATATATATTATATAAAACATCCACCCATGAGTTTCTGCATTTAATATAATATGAATATAATACAAATTCACCTTTTTCATACAATCCTCCACCCTTACAATATTTATTACAATATTTAATACCGTAAAAACTTTATACTTAAACCTTTTCAAAAAACATACCTTAAATTATTTCAAAGAACAAAACCATACAAATATATCTTAAGGATCGACTTCTCATCACAGCGATCCCTGCAACTTCTTCTCACAGCGCTCCCCTTATAATGAAAAAACCATACGAGTATTGTTCAACGCAGCTTCTCAACACAACGCTCCCCTTATGATGACAAACCATCGCTGAAAATTTGAATTTCAAGAAAACGCAAGTTGTGGCGAATCAACGCTCCCTCAGTCCTAGACGCCCAACGCTGACTTGAAAAACCGGGGCTCTCTCCCGTCCACATTTTATCCACAGAGATTCAGCTCCTGCGGATGGCCTCACGGATCTCCAACGCTCCTGTGGATTGCCACACGGTTTTGGCACTGCGGATGGTCTCACAGAGCTCCAACGCTTCGCTCTGATACCAATTGTTAATTGTGGAGCTACCAAAAAACCATAAGCTAAAAGACCAGATCACACAGTGATAAACAGTACATAACATAAGACTAAAAAATAAAGAAGAGATCAAACATATAGATTACAACAGGCTCATTCATCCATCTCATTCAGCCTCTACGGGCATACACAGATTAAATAGCAATTCATACAATAAATTAACTCAATTAATGCATTCTTATTCTTGTTCTCACAGTTAGAACTAAGGATGAGAAAGTCATTGTCACCTCACCTTATAACCAGTTGTGAGCTTTCAAGACTTAGTAATTTGTAATAGACTAATGAAATAACAAAACTCCAATCAGACGCGTTGTATTCTTGAACTAAGTAGTAGTGTTGTAGATTATGTAATATCTCATATCTCAATTTCCAACCAAATAACAACTATATAATATAATTTGTTTTAAACTCTATCATATTTAATAAAAATAAAATAAAATAAAATATTTAAAATAAATTAATCAATTCTTTAATTTTACCACAATAAAAAATATTTTAAAAATATGTTTAATCAATTCTTTAATTTTATGATAAAACTAGTGAGAAACATACAAATATTTTGATTTTTAAACATTGAGATTCTGTTTTTATAAAATGAAACTGATATATTTAAGATCATTCCTATATTTATATTTATTCCAATCTTTCAAATATGTCATAACTAAGATAATATATATATATATATATATATATATATATATATATATATATATATATATAT
>ML790816.1:136773-195562 GCA_009831015.1 Picea engelmannii | reverse complement strand
GCTAATTAAATATGTTAAATATAAATATGGTAATAACCCTATTAATAAAAATATAGTAAATATAAATATAATCAAACTTCTTAATAAGTATATAATCAAATAAGGTAGAATTTAAAAATAAATAAATAAACACCATAGATATATCATTCTATGTAAACAAGTTCACTAGGAAATCCAATCTAATTTCACAATATACCTAAATGTAATTGGTTATCAACAAATTAACATATAGAAATATTTATATTTAACATTTTTAATAAATCATTTAAAAAATCATGGGAACATTACAATATTTGCTACAATAACACAAAACTAACTATAATATGATGATGGTTAATGTCCATTGAGATCAAATTTGGTCTACGTTATCTTAAGAAAAACAATAAATTACTGGTATCTCTTTAAAATGTTATTTTGATGATTGAAAACAATTAATAGAAGCATTCTAAAATCACTAAAGTTCTGATAACTTAAAAAGTTAGGAAGATTGGTACTGTGACATATATTTCAAAATTGAGATCTAATTTGGGTATATGTAGGGCATTCTAGGAGAAAGAGCTTTTCATCTTAAACCCTCTTGGTGTAAAAAATGTGACATATTCTTTCTTGCCATGGTGTTTTGGGGATTTTCAAACACCTAGTTTCACTATGCAGCTCATGAGAATTAGTTCTTATTTTACTAAGATTGATTTGCTTCTTTTTTTTTTCTTTTTTTTTATAAGTAAGAATTTTATAAAAGTATGTCAAAATCCAAGAGTACACATAGTTACCATGGTTTCAAGCTATAAAAACTGAGCTGCCCCGGAGGGAAACCAACTCAGCTAGCCAAACCGCTTCATAACTAAAGTCTTAAACTGCTACTGACGTAAATAGAGTTTAAAATTCTGGCCCCTAACAGAGGTCGTTACAACTATGCAGAGTGTAGACCAAGATATCCATAAACAAAACAGGGCCAAAGGGTGGCCATGAATAAAACAGGACAAAATAAAGCCAAGAGATGGGCATGCACAAAACAAAACAAAGCCAAAAGGTGGCCATGCACAGAAGAGGGCATCACACACATCATCAGTATGGGTTGTAGTGTGGCCACGTGTCCAAGAAGAAGGTGTTGAATGTTGGGTCCCTGGGGGGAGGCGACTCCTCCTCGACTGGTGTCTCGTCCAGTTGCATGGCGTCCTCCGACTGTGGTGACACGTTCTTCTCCTTCTGGCCATCCTCTGTCTAGACCTCTTCCTTCTAGACCTCATCTGACCAAGATGGAAGCCCTTGCTCATCGTGATCTGGCTCGGTGTGGACCAAAGCTCCCTATGGTGCCAACACTACTGCAAAATTTGTCACTGCGTGGGTTGTTGCTGCTTGGGATGCCTCTGCTGAAAAGTGGGGATCACCCTACATTGCGAAGAGAAATTGCAGGAGATGAGAGGCTTTTCCGTCCAGGATCTCCAGGTGGAACCGAAGGTCATCCATATCTCGTCGTATGTCAAAAACTAGGGCCTGCAATAGTGCGAGACCTGATTTCCATTCACAATCTGGGTCTGAGTTGGAGTCGAATTGAGAGTGGGGTGGTTCGCGTGAGCTTTGACTAGCGAGTAATGACTGTGAGGATGGAGAGTTGGGAGGAACCAAAGGGCCTGGGAGTGAGCCAGAGGATGAATTGCCTGAAGGTCTCGGGTTATAATCCAATGAGGCCGCTGAGCAGTCCAACCCGTCCATTCCGTTGGCTAGGGATGCGAAGAGGGGCAGGAGAGGAGAAGGGATTTGGGTTGACTACGCCAGGGAGGATGACGAGGTGGAAGACGGGGAGGAGGATAAGAGGGAGGGCGTAGGTGGGGGACAGGGGACCAAGCGGGGTCGGTTTGGGTGCTAGGCTAACCCACATTTAGACTTCCCTCGGAGCTGGGGCATATCTGATAAATGGAGGAATTGAAAGTGAGCTAGGAACGAACCAGGAAAAAAAAAAAAGAAGGGAAGGGAAAAGTTGGGCAGGAGGCCAAGCACTGAGAAAGACAATCAGGAAGGAATGAGCCATACAGAGCTGTTGAAGCCATTCAAATAGGTCAGGGAGTTGGTGAAGTGCCATAAATAACCACACGCGCAGGGTAAAGGCCGAGGGAAGGTGGAATTCCTTTGAGAGGAAGGAAAGATAGAGTAGGGCACACTGAGAGTATTGGCGCCCTGCTTCAAATGAGATGAACTTAATGACATGGGGTAGGTGGGAGGGAGTGGCATGTGGTCATCATTTGATCGGTTCCACATATGAACTCTCCTAGCTACGCCTCTTGATGCATGTACTCCATTGGCACCCCATCCGGGGGGTTGTCGATGGTTAGAGATTTTTTCTAGCATCTTTGAAATATGGGGTGCCTCTGATGGGTAGGGGCCTGACAAAGATTATCTAGTCCATTTGTTTCTACCCCAATATTAGCTAGATCGTCTGCAATCTGGTTGGCCTTTCTCCTAACATGAGAATGGATCAGAGATTGACCTTGTCTGAGGAGGGTTGCGATTATTCTAAGACCTTAAGTGAGTCACCAATAGGGAGAAACCTGTTACAGGTCGACTCCATTCAGAATTTTCTAAAATATATTGAGGATGATTTGAGAGTCTCCTTCCACTATAACTTTGTTGAAGTGGTTCTTTAAGGCCAACTGAAGTCCTGTGGTTATCCCCCAGAGTTTCAACACATTGTTGGTAGGATGTCCTAAATTTATTTCTCTAAGGAGGAGAATGCTTCCCTGCTCATTGTGGATCACTGCCCCGAACCCGGCAACTCCTTGGTTTCCTTTGGAGGTGCCGTCAAAATTGAGCTTGAAGAAGTATATAGGGGGTGGGGACCAATGGGAAGGGTTGTTCCCTCAAAAAGAAGGGTACCAGAATTTGGGTGTTGCTGAGTTTCCAGTTACTCATGATGCTCTTCTCCTAGGTTCGACAACTCAAATATTCCTCCCGCCAAGGCTGCATGCTAATTGTTTCAGTTATATTGAGGGAAATTTGGATCCAAGTATGGTGCCAATTCTTTTGGATGTTTCTAAAGATTCTTTTGTTTCTTTCTTTCCAAAGTTGCTAGAGGATGAAGCCAGGGAGAAATTGCCAAATGCAGTTCAGAACTGGCGACTAGAGGGATTTTCCTCTCCACGCTTCAATGGTGTTGCTAATGTTGTCCCTTTGGCGATCTGAGGTGCACATTATGGTTGTGTAGTGGTCCCAGACTTTGGCGTTGTAAGAGCATGTGTTGAGAAGGTGATTCATGGTTTCTTCCTCTTCCAGGTAGAGGTGACAGATGGAGGGTCCTATAAATCCCCTTTTAGTAAGATTCTCCCAGGTAAGGATACTGCCATGTGCCACCATCCAAAGCAAAGTACTTATTTTAGGCTAATTCTTTAGGGACCATATTTTGCCCCAGATTTTCTTTGGGGGCTATGGATTGGTACTGGATTTTATACCATAGGCCTCTTGGATGTTGAAAGTGCCTTTTGGAGAGCTTCCCCATCTAAGGATGTCTTCTCCTTGCATAATAACAATTTTCCAATCGTTGGAAATTTTGTGCCAAGGTTGGAGGTCCACTTGTGCTTCAACGTGAAGGTATTCCCTGTTGGTTTTCCAACATCTCCACATGGTGCTTGTGTAGTTTTCCTTCCAAAAGTATGGAACTCTAGTCAATCCTGCATGTGTTGTAGGGGGGGAAAAGGTAGCTGCCCAGTCCGCCTGCACTAAAAATGGTAGTTGTTGCCATGAATCATTCCAGAATAGGGTTGTTTGGCCATTTCGTATTTCCCAAAAGGCATGGTTGGTAATCAGGTGGCGATTCTTCTTGGCTGTTGTCCAAATCAAGGAACTCAGGGTGTCTTTGTTCCAATGAATGAGGTTTCTTTCCGTTTTATCTGGAGTATATTTCTGACACCAGAGATCGACCGAAAGGTCTCAAGGTCTTTTCAACCATTTCCACTAGATCTTGGAGATAATTACTTTGTTCAAAATAGAGGGATCTCTGATTCCTTGGCCTCCTTGTATCTTCGGTCGAAAGAGCTTCTCCCAACTGATCAAGGTGAGTTTCTTCCCTATTTTGAGTCCCTACCAGAAGAAGTTTCTTTGCAAGGCTTTGATCGCACTGAGGATGTTGTTAGGGGCCGTGAGAGCCGATAAGGTGTAGACTGGAAGAGCCTGCAGAACAAATTTGAGGAGGATGAGGCGACTAGGGAAGTTGGGAGCACGGTAGGTCCAAGAGGAGAGTCTTTTCGCAAAGGAGGTAAGGAGAAATTCCCAGAAGCTATTTCGGAGGGACTTTTCAAGGAGGGGGATGCCAATATATTTGGATGGAAGGGAGATTCATGTGAAACCCAGAATGCTTGAAATGTAGAGTTGAATCGACAAAGGAGTATTGAAAAAGAAGACCTGGGACTTATCCTTGTTTATGTCCATCCCCGAGGCTTCACATACGATATTGATGATTGAGAGAATGGTAAGGGCCTCTTAGAATGTAGGGGAGCCCATAATCAGAGTATCATCCACAAATTGGCTATGAGAAATCGAGGGGTTGATACCATGCATAGGCATCCCTTTCAATGTTCTATTTTCCACCGCATCCTTAATTGAGTGGCCTAGTCCTTTTGCTAGGATGATGAAAATGAAAGGAGAGAGGGGGTCCCCCTATCGGGTTCCTCTGGTGGGGGTGAAGGGGCGAGAAGGAATGCCATTGATAAGGATTGAGAAGAAGGCCATGGAGGTGAGGCTCATAATCCAAGCCACCTAGGAGGGGTCAAAACCAAAGGCAAGGAGCATAGCTCGCATATAGTCCCAGCTTAACTTATCAAAACATTTGGAAAGGTCCAGTTTTAAGAGCATACTTGGAGTTTGGGTCTTCTGGAGAGAGTGTATGAACTCATGGGTGAGGATGAAGTTGTCCAGGATTTTTCTACCGTCCACATACTCTGATTGTTTCGACGAGATGATGAAAGGTAGGAGGGGCTTGAGTCATCTAACGATCACTCTGGCCAGGAGATTGTAGATGACGTTGCAAAGGGCTATCGTCCGAAACTACTTAGGATGGTTCACTCACTCTTCCTTAGGAATGAGAGTAAGTAAAGTAGCATTAAGGGCTGAAGGACCTATTCAGAGTTTCTAGAATCTTCAATGATTTCCCAAACTTCCTCTCTGAGCATGGGCCACCACTGATGAAAGAAATCAGAAGTGAAGCCATCGGGTACTGGGGATTTGCCTTTTGGGGTGTCTTGAAGAGACTAATCCACTTCCTCGAGTGTGATAGGTTGAAGTAAAGCCACATTTTGATCCTCAGAAATTAAGGAGGGTATGTTATGCATGATCTTTGCTATAGCTTGAGATCTATCCCTATGGAGCTCTATCAGGAGGTTTTGATAATAGTTAACCAACTCTTCTTCTAGATCATCATGGCATGTCTGGTTTTCCCATCCTCTGATGTAAGCGAAGTGATACGATTGGCATGCCTTCTTTGAATGGTGGAACTATGGAAGAACTTGGTGTTTCAGTCTCCCTCTTTGAGCCATTGGACGCGAGATTTTTTCCTCCACAAGATTTCTTCTTGAACTTTTATTTCCTCCAGCTTTTGTCTCAATGCTTCTTCCTATTGTTTAAGGGGTTCCGTTAAGCTTGTGTTACAGATTTGACATTGAACGTTGCTCATTTTTTCCATTAGCTACCTTTGGGCTTCAAAGATGTTTCTAAAAGTTTGCTTGTTATAGGTTTTGAGTTTCTGGTGAAGCCGATACATCTTTGAGCCAGTGGAAACCACATCTTCCTCCCACCAAATATGAGAATTTTGCTGGAAGTCAGAGTGGTTTAGCTGAAACTTCTCCAATCTGAAGGGTTTGCATCCTAGGGTTGCTGAGACATATAGCCAAAGTTGTATAGGCCAATGATCATATTCATGGAAATCTAGGATCATGGCTTCTAGAGCTATGCCCTCTAGGATGAGAAAGTCTGAAAGGAAGAAAGGATCCAATTTGCAGGCTATTTGGTGAGATCCTGTTCTACGATTTGTCCAAGTGAAGGTGTCGTTGGTGTTGTTGGGATCTGCAATGCCAAGGTTGTCAATTTGGCGCTGAAAGTCGAACGAATCCCCTTAGAGCCATCGAGTGCCTCCTCCTTTTTCATCTAGGTTATAGATCATGTTCAAGTCACCTCCCAAGATCCATCTATTCCCTTCTATTATAGTGTCTTGATGTTCTAGATTGCGAAGGAAGAACTGTTTGTCCCTTGAGTTGGCTGGTCCATAAACATTAGTTAGGTAACTTGGCTTGTTGGATCCAATGAGTCGGTAGGCCACCATAATGGACCATTTGGTTGTAAAGAAGTTGTCCAGAGGGATCGATCTCAGATTCCAGAAGAGACCTAACCCCCCTGCTGCTCCCATGGCCACTGTGTAGGTGCCTCTCCCCTGCTTCCATTAGCTAGGAAGTATCTTTTCCATCTCTTCTATGTCACATTTTGTTTCCTAAAGTAGCACTATATCTGGTTTTTCCGTGATGAGCATATCTCGTAGTAGTATTTTTTTACTACGACCATTGAGTCCCCTTATATTCTAGGAGATGATATTCATGAGGAAGGGTGGGAGGGAAGAGGTGGGAAACTGTCAGATATGAGATGTATCTGACCTTAGTTGACCATGAAGTGTCCTATCTCCTCGATGAGCTTACTGGTGGATTTCCGCCCTCATTTCTTTTCATCTTTTGAGGTTTGTTCTATTCTTTCGACGTATTTCTCTGGATTCCTAGGCTTGCATTAGATCTGGCGGTGGAGCCTGCTGATGAGTTGAGGAAATTTTTTTGCACTTTTCTCAGTTTATCAGGTGGGATGGTGAAGAGTTTATGATGCATGTAGGCATGCTCTAGGTCTACTCTAGGTAGATATTTCTCATCCAGTTCCATATCCACTTCTTTATCTTCTGTCTCTATGGGTTCCAAAGCTGCGGTCATACAACTGGTTGTGCCGATAGGCTGGGAGGGCACTTGAGTTGCCTCTATTTCCACTTTCGCAAGGTTGGGGGGTGTTTTCTCTGGGGGTGGGGCTTACGATTCTTCCATTCCTACTGGTTGTTGCTGTAGTATCCCATATTGGTAGCTCATGGTTGGTTCTTTGACGGTTAGGGCTACTAGTCGCTTTCCTCCTTGTCTTCGCTTTCCTATTGCTGGTATGAATCCCTCTTTGACTTTGTTTACGTCTTGGTTTCCCTTCTTGTTGGGTGTGTGGAGAGGACAGTCCCTGAAGAGGTTCCCGTGCTCATGGAAGTTTCAGCATCTGAATGAAATGTGTTCATAATCAATGGTTTGCATCCAGACCTCATCCTGGTACTCCACAACAATAGATCCTAGTAATGGATTTGCAATGTTCAGATAGACACATATTCATGTATAGGAGGTATACCTTCGTTGCTTTGTGACTTCTAAGGATTTGACATACACTCCTATTGTGATTCCTATGCCCGCCAGGACCTCTTACAACCAGAACTCTTGCAGCAAGGAGTATAACCTAAACCAAATTGGGGCATGGGTGAAGTCCTCCAGTTCATGGCTGAATGTTTCTATCCAAATTATTAGAAAAATACCCGTTGAGTTGAAGAAATATGATCTTCCTTCAAAGATCCAATTTCGATCTTCTAGGTTATGCAGGATTATGGTAAAGAAACCCTTGGATCCCAGCTATAGATCAAAGTGGCCTTTGGGCTTCTACCATTGATATATCCATTTTACCAGTTCCTTTTTCGATGACTAGAGTCTTAAATTTTTTTCGATTAGGGCATAGTCTCTCATGTACTTCTTCTACTCCTTAATCCGGTGTGTGTTGACAATGTATTTTGGGGCTTATAGTGGTTGTGGGATTCATTTCCATGGAATTGAAGGTCCAGCCATGCTTGCAACTGGTGCGGCGAGTATGGCTTTCCCTGAATCTGTGTCCATATCTCAATCTTTGAAAGTCCCCTCAGAAATGAGTTGTGAACGTAGGTCTAGGGGGGGTTCGAAAGTGGGTGCTTGGAGCCACCTCTGTTGCTTCCTTGGGTTGTTGCAGCGCTATAGGAAGGGACTCTCGGCCCTCCATCACTTGGGAAAATTATGCCCTTGCAGGGCGACAAGGTGCACCAGAGCAAAAGTTACCTTAACCCTAATGTTTTCTTCGCATTGATTTTCTTCTTTAATTTAGTCAAAATGGAGAGAAAAATTTGATGTTCAAGGTTAGGGTTAACCACCTCCTTATAATATCTCAATTTTCTTTTGTCCTCTAATTCTTTATCACACCATAGATTCTCCTTAAATTTAGCTTGTACAATATTTTTAATATCATCAGTTTTATGCATAATATTTTCTTCTTTTATTCCCCAATGATTTAGACAGGACTTGGCATTAATACGACATCCCCACATGAGCCATTTCCGCTTGATCCATTCTTGATTTTGGCTAGAGTCTAAAGAAATTTTGGGGAGAATATTGTTATTTATGTTGTTTGTCATAACCTTCATTTAGTCAATGTTCACTATCATACGTGTACTAGAGAAAAAGTCCTTTAGGATTATAATATACTTACTAAGGTCATAGGGATTCCTTGCCATAAGAACAATATCATCTGCATAAAGAAGAAGGATGATTACTATAGTAGCAAGAGTTGGTCCAACACAACCTGTAACTTCCAAGCAATCTTCTGACTTGTCAATGTTGTCACACATTTACTACAATAAACATTATTTGACAATAAATATTTGATTGTATTGCACATATTTATTAAAAAGTGTTTGTGATATTGTGTGGTGGTATATATTTATATTTTATTTTTAAATATTATTTATAAAATTTTTGAAACTAAAATATAATTAGAATATAAATAAAAAATATTAATATTTAGAAAAATTATTATATTAATTATGTAATATTCACATGAAAATGTATAAGGCCTGCCTCATAATGTATGGAAAACTGTTAAGGTTTACAAAAGATGGCAATTGTTTTGTTCATAAGGCTACACATAAGACTATTTAGCTGCCCCCTTGTTCTGGTTTCCCGGCTGCGACAAAACATGTGGAAGTATTTAAGTAATGTAATGACTCATATCGAAGGTAATATATAATTTTCTTTATTTACAAAAAAAAAACCTTAAAATTTATAATATTTTAATATAATTATAAATTTTAATATGATGATGATGATGAACTTCCAAGACCAATTTCTATATCAGACCTTAAGCAAAAGATTAATTTGATTTCTTTAAAACTATATAGTGGAAAATATTTTTAAATTGGGATCTAAATTGGGAATAGGCATGAGAATATAAGATGAAGTGTTTTTCATCTTCAACCCTCTTAGTGTCACAAATATGAAAAATTATTTCATCCCACATTATTTTTATAATTTTCCAATGTCTAGTTTCACTATGTAGCTTATGAGAGTTTGTTCTTATTTTAACAATGTTGATTTTCTTCTTTTCGCTTATAAAAACTCAGAAGTAATTTTGATCTTCTAAATTAGGGTTGACCAACTCCTTGTAGTATCTTAGTTTCCTTTTATCCTCTAATTATTGATCACACTACACATTCTCCTTAAATTTAGAATTAATAATATGGTATTTTGCATGATGGCTTCTTCTTGTACTCCCCAATGATATAGCCAAGATTTGGCATCTTTATGCCATCCCTACTTGATTTGTTGGTGGTTTGGCTAAATTTTGAAGCAATTTTGGGGAGCCTCTTGCCATGCATGTTGTTTATCTTGTTCTTGTAAGTTAGCTATCTAATCATAGAATTTGTCTTGATGTGGGATATGATTGCTTCTATGAATAGGATAAGATAGGGTGTATTTTCCCTAATTTTGATATTATACGTTATAAAATTATTTTGGATCTATTATATATATATGTTTCCATAATTCTCTAGAGATATTGCAACCCCAAACTTCACATCCATATAAGATCACCCGAATGACTAGAGTGTGAAAGAGGATTTTTTTCCTATCCCATATAAGTCACGGGTTTGTTAATTTACAATTATTTTCAAGCCCATAATAAACTTTCCACCATCCATTTATCATTTTCACATTGCTCTAGTTCCAATTGAGCTTGTGGTGAATATCGATTCGAATATAGTTGTATGAAGGAACTTCCTCCAAGCTATTGTTGTCATATACAAAAGTATTGTAGGTGATCTTTTTGGATTTAATTATCACAACCTTTGTTTTGTTAGTGTTCACATTCATGCCCTACTAGAGAAAAAATCATTAGGGTTATAAGTTGCTTATCTAGTTCATATGGACTCTCCTCCATAAGAAAAATATCTTCAATATAAATTAGAAGCATGATGACTATACTTGTGAGAGTTAGTCCAACACAAACTGCATCCTCCAAACAATATTCTAACTTATCAATAAAGATGTTGAAAATGATAGGGAATAGGGGGAAACCTTGCTTGACTCCTTCTAGCATCCCGTTCTTATGTGAAAATGGTTTCTACTTATTCTTTGAGGACACTTGTGTGCAAGTGATCGGGTTATAGTACACGATTATTTGTTTCTCTTATGGATTCTTATGATGATGATGATGGATCATGATTTTTATGTTATTTTTTATATGCGTATTAAAAGATGTTATTGACGAATTTTCTCTGAGTGTGCAAGACATTGACAGAGTGTGGATGTCGATGGCATCAGTGGACATCCTGGGACTCCAGATTGAGTCAAGGAGTGGATTGTATTGGTTTGAGTAATTCATTTATGCATATGTAACATATGATAGATTATAGCATCACTTTGTATATGGATCATTGACAATGCTTTGTTGATGGATGCAAGATGATGATTGCTTGCTAATATGACTCACATAAGTAGTAAAGAGGCCATGCACACAGACCAGATATCGAGAGAGAGGTGTGGCAATGTCCCTGTCACAACCTACTAGCTCTCTCGTCGTTGCTCGAAATGTAGGTTAACAATTATCTAGTTCGAGATATCCACGATGTTGTGAGGGTGGACTGAGGTAGTTGCTCAGGAAGATTTTTAAGGGGTGTGCAATAAGGCAGGGTCCTTATTCCTTAGAATTCTTTAGTTTCTCACAAGGTCTCCCGAATGGATTGCTGACTCTAGGGGTTGGACAACTATCAAAACCACTCAAATGCGAATAACACCCTTGGAGCATGGAGTGCGTCTTGAAGGGCATGTTGCGTAAATAAAATTTGAGTCAATGAATCTAGGTGGCCTAGAAAATCCTAAGCAAATAATTAACCTTGTACAATCTTGAGCACTTCCAGATCAATCAATCAATTAATTAATTAATGATTGAAATTATTAATTATAAATATCTATAAGAGTCTAAGGCTTTGTAAATAAAATTTAATTGAGCCTAAGTATAAGTTTTGTAAAGAGGCTAAACTAAAATTATTAACTAAAGAAAAAGGGGAATAAGGCAAATAATTTTATGAATTAAAAGTAAATTGAAATAATCCTAATGATTTGATTTAAAGCACATATGTGTAAGAAAATATTAAAAGGGAGTTTTTAAAATAAGAAAAAAACATAGAGGAGAGAATATGTACCCATAGAAAGGAATCTAGAGTCTACTTAAGACTAGTCTAACTAAAGAAGAATCAACCTTATTTTAACTCAACTTAGATTTAGTAAGGCTTCAATGATTAATTGGAAGTAAAGGGAATAAAGACAAAGTGATGAGTGATTCAAGGAGCACTTTTAGGAAGGGTGAGGGAAATTGAATTTTATTAAAATAAAATGTGGTTTCACTTGTGCCAATTGGGGAAAGGGTCACAAGTGTAAGCGGGGAAATAATTCTAAATTATTTAAATTAAAAAGAGAATTAATTGTGCAAGTGGGGATGAGTTATGGGAAAATTCTATAAAACAAATGGTTGAGATGACTCGTTCTGGTAAGGTTATGCTGCAAAATTTTTGACTGGTTTTACTTGTGAAAGTTGGGATACGGAGCTTGAGAGAAATTGGTGGCTCTACATTGTGAGACAAGCTGGGAGCTAGAGGAATTCTAGTTGTGTGTGCATGGACCCTTTGTGGATCGACGGGCTAAGGGGGAAGAAAAGTACCCCTGGCGTTGGATGGGAGGTACCGATAAGGTCTTGTCGATTAGCAAGTGGGAGGTCGAAAGGAACCCCAACGACCGAGGATAATCTCCATGATCATTTTCGTCGTTGCTTACGGTATTCTCGTTAAAAAATTGTATTTGTAATTAAGTTAAAGATTGTACATGGATTTAAATATTGTAGTCATTTGTAATGGATTTCAAAATTAGTTGGGAGAGTTTTTCTTGATGTATGTGCAATTTAGAATACATTTGAGTGGGCTGCCATCCAATTTTGACTATTAGAAATTATCGACATTGTCTCCCATGCACTGAATTTTTAAATTAATTGATCATTGTACAACCCATTTCGTTTTTCTTCCGTAAAGAGATCCGCTGGACTGAATTTTTGAAGTAATTGATCACTGTAAATCCCATTTCGTCTTTCTTCCGTAAAGATATATCATGCACTGAATTTATACAGGGATTGATCACTGTACCAACCAATCCATTTTTCTTCTGCAAAGAGATCCCATGCGCTGAATTCTTAAAGAAGATGATCATTATGCAAACCCATTTTGTTTTTCTTTCGTAAAGAGCTCCCATGCAGTAAATTTTTAGAGGGATTGATCACATTACCAAACAATCTGTTTTTAGTCCGTAAGGAGATCCTATGCGCTAAATTTTTAAAGCAATTGATCATTGTGCAAACCCATTTCGTCCTTCTTCCGTAAAGAGATCCCCTGCACTGAATTTTTCAAAGGGATTGATCACTGTACCAACCGATCCATTTTTCTTCCGCAAAGAGATCCATGTGCTGAATTTTTAAACCAATTGATCATTGTGCAAACCCATTTCGTTTTTCTTCCGTACATAGATCCCATGCACTGAATTTTGAGAGAGATTGGTCACTGTACCAACCATTACGTTTTTCTTCCATAAAGAGATCCCATGCGCTCAATTTTTAAAGCAACTGAACATTGTACAAACCATTTAATTTTTCTACCGTAAAGAGATCCCCTGCACTAAATTTTTTATAGGGATTGATCACTGTACCAACCAATTCGTTTTTATTTCTTAAGGAGACCCCATGCGCTGAATTTTTAAAGAAATTGATCATTGTTCAACCAATTCGTTTTTCTTCCTTAAGGAGATCACATGCCCTGAGTTTTAAGGGAAGTGAGCACTGTTATAATCAAATTCGTTTTCCTTCTTGGGTGAACGCCTCGTCTGAGTGGTAAAGGAATTCAGAATGATGGTAACCAATCTCGTTCCCTTGCTCTTCTATCGACCGATTATGCCTTGCTGAGCGCGCCCATCTCCCTGCTCATTTCCTTGATGGATTTCGAGTTTCTAAGGGCGCTAGTCCTTGCCCCTTTTTCCTTGACCAAATTCGTATGCTCAGTGCGCCATCCTTGCTCGCCTTAGCCACATATGACTGGAGTCTCCCTAGCGATTTTTCTTTGATATAACTGAGCAGTTTCATTTACTTGATCTCATTACCCAAGTCCTCATGGCAATGAGTTAGTCTAGTTGTAATGAGGGTGGCCTTTTATCTAATCACCTTAACGAATATAAAAAAAAGCAGTTGATTGCTGAGTGCTTTATTCATTGTGGTTAATTTAATATGACACTAAAAAGTCATTCTTATTCATATAAATATCTTATGGAAGATTGTAATCATGAATGCTCTTACAGTGAGAATTAGAATGATATGGTTTTAATTTTTATGAAGTTATGAGAAGGAAGTCATACTTTAACAAGTCGGTGATTATAAGCTAATAGTAATCTGATCTTTTATGAATTTAAATATTATTTAAGATATCAAGAATTTAGGGCAGAATATTTCCATATAGAAATTTATGTCATCCATTTTTGTAAAAATACTTACCCTTAATGATTGTTATTATGATGACTTATCATGTGCAAGAAAACATTAATTATTAAAATTAGGTATATTAAGAGCATTTGCTATTACTTTAAATAAGAGGAACTTCTAATCAAGTTGTTATACATTAATAATTAATATATATTCTTCTTTATGTTGACCTTTTGTACCTACCATCAAATAGTAAGGTAAAATGGTTTTCTTGTAGGATTGATTGAAAATTAAGTAATTACTTAATATAGGTCGTCATTATTAAAATAAGTAGACTCTTGGAAATAAATACTATTGTTATTTATTCTCATTAATGTTTAGTATATTTCATGTTTGATTGATTTAGTAAGTAGAATATTCTAGCACCATTAATCATGTGAATGTATAATTGTTCTAGAAATTTGTTTACCTTGCGCAATCAAATTAAATTTGATGATTTCTAGTGTGCGATGAAAATAAAATTGATGATTACTTTTTTTCCATTAATTATATGTATGTATGATTGTTTGGAATTTAGTCACTCTTGCACCGTTAAATAAAGTTGATGTATGGTTGTTTAGTAGTTAGACTTCTCTGGTGTCATGCGATAATGTTAATGTATGACTGATAATATAGACTAGAGTTATGAGCTTCATTTGATCAAGGGATTTAGACACCTGCTTATTCCTCAGAACAATCTCCAACCCTGAGACCTTAAGTGGTCAAAATCAATCAGATGATTCCTGGCATCAAGTGTTGCTTATGTGTCCTGGAGGTTCTAGCCTTGCTAGGTAGGTAGTTCATTATTACTCAATGATGTGATGGATCATTTATTGTATTTTCTTCAGTTGATCATGTCATGTTGAACTGCGTTGCTCCTTATGTTTATGCATTGACTATGCATCTCTTTTAATTATGTTAATGCATTGGATGTGTCATTATTTAATTATGATGATGTGTAATTTGAGATGTCACTAATTATGTCATGACGATTTAATTTTCTAATGCAAAAAAAAAAAAAAAATTACCTATTTTGCATCTTTGTTGTTGTCTTAGCATAGGGGTTGTTACATATGGTATCAGAGTGGGTTCAACCCTATGAATTGGGATCATTACTCCTTCCATTGTATTAAAAAAATGATTAATAACTTATCTCTATAGCATCCCTCTCTTGCGTGCACTGAACGAACTTATTCTTTGAGGAGACTTTCTTGTGAGTGATCCGGGTTATTATATCTATTAGTCGTTTTGATTATGGTTATGAAACATTATGGATTTGATAATAGGTTATTTGGTTGTATTGCATAGACATGTGCTATTGACTGGGTTCTTCTGAGTGTGAAGGACTTTGGACCTCGAGGATACAGAGGCATCAATGAAACCCCTTGTACTCCACATTGAGTGAGGGAGTGAACCGTTGGGTTTGAATGTTGTTGATGTAACATATGTACATATGATTAGATGTTATGATGATTGATTGCTATTGCTGACATGATTAGTTGATGGACACAGGTTGACGATAGCTTGCTGACAAGAATCACATTTGGAGTAGAGGGGTCACACAGGACAACTAGAGACTTGAGGGAGAGGTGTGGCAGCAACCCTGCCACAACCTACTAGCACTCACATTGTGGCTCAAAATGTAGTTTAACAATTACATAGTTCGAGAAGACCCACGATGCTGTGAGGGAAGACTGCGATAGTCACTCAGGATGATTATAAGGGGGCCACAATAAGGCAGGGGCCTTATTCCTTAGAGACCCTTAGTCTCCCACAAGATCACCTGGCAGAGTATTGACTCCAGGGGTTTGGCGTCTACCAAAGTTAGTCAAGAGGTGAGTGGCACCCTTGGAGCAAGTAATTCTTCATGAAGGGCATGTCATGTAAGGAAAATAGAAAGAGGTGAGTGGCACTCTTGGAGCACGTAGTGTGTCCTGAAGGGCACGTTTCCCTTGGAAAAAGGAAAGAGGTGAGTGGCACCCTTGGAGTGCGTAGTGCATCCTGAAAGGAACGTCACAAATTTAAATGGTAAGTAAATAAATCTAGTTGGCCTTAAAATGAATGATGTGATAAGTAAATTTTAAAAACAAATTTCCCTAATAAAAATGTCACCCATCCTAGTGAAATTAAAACCTAGGTCTAAGTAGAAAATGTGGTAAAATAAATAAATAATACATAAACATGTAACAAGAAGGGGGGTAAGAAATTCAAATTTATTTATTAAAGTCAAAATTATAATGGAGGATTAATATTTTAAAATGGGAAATGGTTGTTTTATCTACATTTGCTAATTTAATTTTTCGTTAAAAAGAAAAGAGGGTAAATGGTTGTTTTATCTACACTTGCTAAATTGATTTTTAGTTAAAAATCAAAAGAGAGAAACTTAAAAGAAATAGGAAACTTAAAGAAAAAGGGGAAACTTAAAGAAAAGGGGAAACATAAAGAAAAAGTTGAATGTCTAACTTAGTAAGGAATCTTTCCTTGGGAACTTGCTATTTATGAACTCAACTAGGAATTAAGTAAGGCATAATCCATTTAAGAAGTGTAAGGGAATTTTGGGACACTGAGGAGAATTTTTAGGAATGCTTTAGGTGGGTGAGGGAAATAGGAATAATTAAATAATTAATAAAATCAATTTTCTAGTGCAACTAGGGGATTGGGTGACATGTGTACGAGGTAGGTTTTTCCTAATTAATTAAATGAAAAAGGAATTTAATGAGAATTTGGGAAACAAATTACTTGAAAACTTTATAAAAATGATGGAGGAGGAGGAGTACAATCTCATATTTTTATGTAATGTTACACTACTGAATTTTACCTTGACTGAACTTTCTCTTGTGGGAGTTGGGATACCCAGCTCGGACAACGAGTGGTAGCTCGACCTTGTGAGGAAGGATGGGTTCTAACATTCTCTAGTATTGTGTGCATGGCCCCTTTGCGGCTTGAGGGGTTCAGGGGGAAGAAGAGTACCCCTAGCGTTGGCTGGGAGGTACCGATGAGGTCACACTAGTTGGCAAGAAGGAGTTGAATGGAGCGCGCATGGGACAACAACATCGGAGCATTTGCATTTGGCTAAGATACACTTGTTAAAGTTGTTACTTGCAATTAAATTTAATTTACACATGTTATTTTTCTGTGCTTGGTTGAAGATTTCATTGCCATGAGATTTCTTGCACCTGCTTTCCTACAGTATTTGTAATCCCCTTGCTATCTTTATTCTGAATTGATTTCCCATGATGAACCCAACCTCTTAATGCAATGACTTCTTTGCATTTGTTTTTATTGATTAATATGAAGAAAAATTGAGTTTTTATCTTCTATCCCGTATCGCTTAAGTTATTAGTCTATTCCTGAGCAATCAACCAAGAGCCAAATTGACGGTTGTCACTCCGGTGTTTAAAGAATTATAGATTCAAATGCCCTTCTTTCCTGTTCATGGATAATAAGTGAAGGATAAATTTCGCCCTATTATCAAACCCTTACTTATCTATATGTTTTTCCCTTATGATTAATCCCTAATGTTGCGCCTTCTTGTGAATGAGTATCCTTTCTTTAATTGATTCATCTTTGAATGATTAACCTCTGATCTCTGGATTTTCTTCTATGCAAATTTGTATGTTCTCCCCAAAATTTTACTTGAGACTCTCTTTTTATAGACAACATTTACACCACGTTTTTCTTAGCGTTTTACACTGCATTTTCACCCAATTTGTACACTGCGATTTTACCATGATTTCCTTACTTACCACTACGATTTTAGTGATGATTTTACACTACGAATTCCCACTATGATTTTAACTCTGAGATTTTCTTTATTTAGACAACAATAACAATTCTAGACAGATGTTTATTGATGGGTAGCGATTTTGTATTGTATGCCAACGAGTTAATTATATTGTATGACAACAATTTTACATTATATGCCAGCGATTTAAATATATTGTATGACATCAGAATTATTTTGGTGATTGATTACAATGATAATTTTATTTCAGCAATGTTCTTATGGCGATTTTTATTACAGTGCTAATTTTACTACAATGATATTATTTGACGATTGATTATAGTGATAATTTTATTTCAACAATGTTATTATGGAGATTTTTATTACAGTGATAATTTTACTACAACAAAATTATTTTGGCGATTGATTATAGTGATAATTTTATTACAATCATATTTTTATGGTGATTTTTATTACAGTTATGAATTTACTTTCGTGTATCTGAATTTGCTTCCCTACCTTGCAAGCATCCTGATTCTCTGCAATATTAATGTTTTTATTGTTACGGTTGGATTGTATTTCCTGCACCACTCTTTCCCTGCTTGGCTGCAGCCCTGATTCATAAATTGTGCCCACCAAGGACTTACTATCAACATTAGCAGAAGCATATAATCCCTAGATATCCCTTTGAATAGTTGTTTCCACTACGATTCTAATCCATGAATCCTTTAAATTTTTCTCCTTTCCATTCTACGACTGACCATGTCCAACGAGTTTCCTTGTAGCAGAAAAATAAAAAACCTTAATCTGTAACTCCTTCGCCAACAAATCTATTCTAAAAGTGTGGTTTCTTTCGTGACTGTTTCTTCCATTCAACATGATTAGAGAGCCACCAGGTAGTTGTGATGTTTTTCTTCATTTGGAGAGAAATATCAAGCATAGCCTTTGCAATATCCTTAATGTTCTCACTTTCAACAACATGTAAAATGGTATTCTCCAATTTGTCCCACCACTCCAACTTATTCTTGAACGCTCCCCTTGGAGGAAGCCTATCCTCTATATCAAAAAGAGTAATTTTAATGTATTCAAGAATAGGGTCTTTTCCTTCCTTGTTCTTATTTCCTCTGAGGGAACCCTTCCAATTCCTACCTAGTACAATACTTAACTTCTTCTATATTAAGGCACTCCTGCTCTCCATCGTCATACAATACATGACAGTTACCTTGCTCATATCCCTCCAAAAAATTCCTCGAATACCATTGCTTATCTCCATCCAAATAAATGGAGATGGTATCTATGACCTTCATTGTATAATCTGGCATGCTGAACCGTAACAACTAAGGTTTATTCAAATTTCCATTGGGTTTTTGGAAAAATTCCCCGAATCCTTAGAATCTTAAACCAAGCTGAGAAAGAGGCATGAATTAATGTCCTTTCAGGTTGTGACTTTGAATTAGACTTTGAACTTGACAAAAGTCGATGAGGAATGCAAAGGGAATGATCACTATGGGAATTTGTATGGATGAATGAATGGACACGAGGAACACGTGCATAATCTTCTTGACATGACAAAGAAATGGAGGTTTTGAAGATCAACTACTTTATATTAAATTGTTGTCTTAAATTTAAAGTCTCCATGATTTTAGTGTAATAGAATGTTCATTGATTATTAATATTAGAATGTTAAATCAATAGAATTGTTAAAACTAAAAAAACGCCAATCAATAGTCATAGCGTTTTTCTAGAAATTGTTACCAAAGAAAATAGATTCTAGTGGTTGAGTAAACTTGTTTATTGATTCTAGTTACATGTTTCTAGTATCGATGAATACCATGTATGAACAAATGATGCAATGAATATCATCAAGTTATCAATTAATACTGTATGGAATTCCATCCATACAATGTCAATATTTCCTTTTTTGTAGTACCTAAAAATGTAGGTTTTCTTTGATGGAATAGTTACCTCCAATTAGATAAAGAAGCATATTTTAATTTAGAAATATTATAGAGGAAAAATGTGTTTTCTTATTTCTATATCTATTTGTTTCCATATTGTTTATTATCTTTTATATACTTTTTATATAAATGTCTTGAATTCAACAAGAAATAATGTTTTTTTTTTCTTTTTCTTTTGACATCTTTGTTTCTATAAAACTGGTATGGGAATGTTGGATTGTTTGCTAGGACTCTATAAAGATTTGTGCTATAATAATAAATGCCATCACTTGTTGTGAATATCTCCTAATTATTTTTAACACTAATATGAACTTTTTGTTCTCTTTTCTCGTCACTTTTTTCGGTTCAAAATATCTCACATTATGTATCCAAAATGTATATAGAATATTGTTACAATGGATACTTGGTTTTTCATATATCAAAAGCATGTGTAGATTGTGCTTGATAGAGGTGACCATAGAAAATGACGTGAATGTTTTTGAAGGTAATCATTAGCATGTGCATAATTTCGTGAAGTCTTGTATCAATGTTACATAGCATACGAGATCAAAACAAAATAAAGTTCATATATAAGCAATAAATGAATCTATGAATATTCTTTAGTCCAAAATTCTAATGTATTAGTGTTCATTGGAAGCATGTATAATGATATAAGAAGCAAGTATAACACTCATTGGATTGTGAGGAAATCTGCATTTTATGAACCCTTCCGAGTAAATGTAACAATGATTCCCTTTTTCCAGACGACCACTTTGAAGTCGCTTGATGTAAAACACTAAATTCATTGGTAGATTTATTTAAATTTAAATGGTTTTCCTATTCCTACAACTCTAGTTGAAAACAAATGAAGCCTTGTGTCTAGGTTGTTCTTCTTCATGTAATTATTTCTTTTGTTATTTCTTGTTGTTATCTATTGGATGTTGTTAATAGTGCTAATGCACATAATTTTTTATCTAGAGTTAAATTTCCACATGAGATTATTTGTCATAGTTCGAACATTATTTTTTTATTTTATTTTTTTCTTTTGCGTTGCATCGTATGTAGTGGTAACGATTGGGGTTGTTACATATCGTATCAGAGCAGTTTCAACCCTACGACTGTGGATCACCATGATTTCCACTGCAGTAAACCCTTGAGTAATAACCTAGTGCTAATTAAAACTTTAACATGTCCATGTAGTGATCTTGATTAGAGGGAACCACAGAGGTTCACAACGTGGTGTTGTGGAAGGAGGTGCAACACCTCCAGAATTTCTCGCGTCGTCGAATTCTAACCCCCAAGGGGGAAGAACAAGCCCTTGGGCTGGATTCAATTGATGTAAGGGATGATGATCATCTGACCAGGGTCCTTCTAGAGATTGTCAAAGGCCTTGATTCAACATATGTACTGAGATGAGGTCGAGGCACCTGTACTCCTGAGGTTCCATAGTGTACTCAACCTGTACCATTAGTATTCACCACGAACTCGATAAGGTCAAAATTCCTGAGTTCTTTGGTGTCCTAGATGGTGCATCCATCGAGGCATGGTTGGAGAATATGGTGATGTGATTTGCACTGCGCGACTATACCTCCAACATGAAGGTCTGCATGGTGGTATTTCAACTGAAGGGGAGCACTCTTCTATGATGGAATATGCTCTTGCCATAATTCAACATGGCCATCAAAGACTTGTCATTGGAACTACTCGAGGAACAGTTCCAGGAGAGGTATATTTCCGAGAAATTTGTTGATCGTCATCTCAATGAGTTCAACGCCTTGTAACAGGGCACTCGTATGGTGCTTGAGTATGAGACCCGTTTTGCATATTCTTCGATATGATCCGCACCTAAATACTTTTACGTCACAACCTTAGGGTCTTATGACATCATGATTGGTATGGACTGGTTGGAATCACATGATGCGATACTCGACTATAATAAAAAAAAATTGAGCTTGGTCATTAATGAGGGACAAAGACGCGTGATTGTAGGTTTGAACTAGGGATTTTCCCTAACGTTCATCTCTTCCTTGCAGCTATGGAATAGTATGAGCAATGGATGTAAGCTTTATGCAATCCTTGTGTTAAATGAGAAGGGCATAGCGGAAGGTCTAGAAAACCTTCCGGTGGTGAGAGAGTTTACGAACGTCTTCCCTCAGGAGTTACCTGGGACTTGGCCGGAGAGCGAGTTGGAACATACCATAAACCTAAAATCGGGAACTAAAATGATATAAAGAATGCCTTATTGGATGTCAACCCCGGAGCTGCATGAGTTGACAATGCAACTGAAGGATTTGTTGGACCTAGGACCTATACGTCCAAGTGTGTCACCATGGGGTGTCCGTATTATTTTCATATGAAAGAAGGATGGGTTGTGGAGAATCTCCATTGAATATCATGAAATGAGCAAGGAAATGATCAAGAATCAGTACCCGTTGCCAAGGATTGATGATTTGTTCAGTTAGATGAAAGGTGTGACAGTGTTTTCAAATATCGACTTGCGATCATGGTACCACCAGTTATGGATCAAGGAGGATGATGTCCCTAATATCGCCTTTAAGATGAGGATTGGACATTAGATGTTTATTTTTTTACCTTTTGGGCTGACAAATGCCCCTGTGGTCTTTATGAGTTTGATGAGGAGGGTGTTCCATGAATACTTAGACAATTTCATCCAAGTATTCATTGACGATATTTTGATTTACTCTCGGACGTTGGAAGACCATGATGAGCACTTATGCTTGCTACTATAGTCTCTGCAAGAGAACAAATTGTATGAGAAATTGTCTAAATGCTCATTTTATAAATCGAAAATTCACTACTTAGGGAATGCCATCTCCGACGAAGGTATCGCTTTGGATCTAGTGAAGGTCAAGGCTATTATGGAATGGCATGCACCAACAAATGTCCATGAAGTGCATAGCTTCCTGGGTTTAGCGAGATATTATCAATGGTTTGTCGAGGCTTTTTCGAAGATAGCAAATCTGATTACAAAATTGCAGAAGAAGAATAAGAAGTTTGTTTAGACCAAGAAATGCGTACAAGCATTTCAGAGGCTAAAGGAGTTGTTGACAAAAACACCAATACTAAAGGCTCCAGACATGGACATGGACTTCTTGGTATGCATTGATGCATCCAAGGAAGGCTTAGGTAGAGTCTTGATGCAAGACGGTCGAGTGATCACTTACATATCGAGGAAGTTGAGAAGCCATGAGGAGAACTATGCTACGCATGATTTGGAGTTGTTAGCCATTGTTTATGCCTTGAGAGTTTGGAGACACTACCATATGGATGGAAATTTGAACTAAAAGTGGACCACTATGGAATACAACACATATTTATAGAAAGTGACTTGAACGCGCGACAACGACATTGGTCGAAATTGCTTAGCGAGTACGATTTCAAGATTACTTACATAAATGGAACAATGAATAGAGTGGTTGATGCATTGAGTTAGAGACTGCACACATTTTTGGTGATGCCTCTTCAAATGAATCTACGGAAAATGATTCTAACTTTAAAATGTGAAGATGACTGGTACAAAGAGGTCAATGATTTTATCAGACAAAACAACATGATGGTAACAAGATTTGAAGGATTTATGTTGGATGACGACAAATTATTGAGATTTAAAAATCGAATTTACGTACCACCAAACAACGATTTGAGTTGTTTGATCCTAAACGAGGCTCACATAGCAGTGTACATGGCTCACCTGGGAGTCACGAAGATGAGGGAAGACCTTAAAAACTTATTCTTCTAGAAAGGAATGAAGGCAGACATAATCAACTATTTGGCAAGATGTCTAGAATGTCAGCAGGTGAAGGCTGAGCATAGACATTGACAAGATTACTACAGCCACATGCAATTATGGAATTGCAATGGGAGGTCATTTCGATGGATTTTATTGTTGGATTTCCACTGACGACAGGGAGACACAACTCAATTTTTGTGGTTGTCAACACTCTGATGAAGACTGCTCATTTTATTCCTGTGCTTACAACGTATAGGTACCTGACATGAATAGATTTTTCATCAGCAATATTGTGAGGCTTCATGGCATGCCTAAGACGATTATATCTGATCGAGGATCGGTGTTTACTGGATGATTTTGGACTATTTTCCAAGAGGCCTTGGGAACCCAAATTAACTTTAGTACCGCATATCACCCGGAGATTGAAGGGAAGACTGAACAAACAAACAAATCTTGGAGGACATGTTGTGCATGTACGTTATGGACCCACATAAGCATTGGGAATAATTCTTTCCACTGGTAGAATTTGCGTATAACAATAGTTATCGAAGCAACATTAAGATGTCATTGTTTGAGTTTATTTAAGGGAGACCGTGTCGGATGCCTTTGAGTTGCGATCGGCTTGAGGATAGGGTCTCGGTGGTACTAGAAGCGATCGAAGAAATGGAAGATCAAATGCAAACTATATGACAAAGGATCAAGGAAGTGCATGATCGATAGAAGTGTTATGTCGATGCGCATCATGTCGACCATAGTTACGAAATTGGTGATTGAGTCTTCTTGTGGGTGGAAATGCATAAGAGTTCGATCAAGTTTGGAAAGGGCACTAAAATCTCTCCTAGGTTCATGGTACCTTTCGAGAGTTTGGAAAAGAAGGGGCTTATGGCCTATCGACTAGCCTTAGCTGATTCTTGAGGCATGTGCATGATATTTTGAGACATTGTATTAGTAACCCTACAAATGTTATTGACATGAGTTCCTTGCATGTATCTAATGAGGGTGCACTCATGGCTAAGACAATCTGAATCCTGGATCTTCACATTCGACATCTACGATGTCGAATAGTAGATCAGGTCAAGGTCTAGTGGGACAACTATAGTCTGCACTCGACGACCTGGGAGGATGCATATGATATGCGTCAACAGTTTCCACTTTTGTTTGATCGATACACTTATGCTATTGTGATGCATGTTATTTCGACACTTATATACTGTGAAACTTCGGGATGAAATTTAAACCAAGAGGGGGTGTATGTAACATCCCACTCTTCAATGCACTGAGCGAACTTATTATTTGAGGACACTTGCTTGCAAGTGATCTGGGTTATTATATATATTGGTCGTTTTGATATATATTGGTTGTTTTGATTATGATTATGAGACATTATGGATTTGATGATATTTTATTTGGTCGTACTACATAGAGAGGTGCTATGGATTGGGTTTTCCTCAGTGTGCAGGACTTTGGACCTCAAGGATGCAAAGGCAATGATGAAACCCCTTGGACTTCAGATCGAGTCAGGGAATGAATTGTTGGGTTTGAATGTTGTTGATGTGACATATGTACATATGATTAGATGTTATGATGATTAATTATTATTGCTGACATGATTCATTGATGGATGTAGGATGACGATAGCTTGCTGACCAAAATCACATGTGGAGTAGAGGGGTCACACAGGACAACCAGAGACTTAAGGGAGAGGTGTGGCAGCAACCTTGCCACAACCTACTAGAACTCTTTTCGTGGTGCGAAATGTAGGACAATGATTACCTAGTTAGAGAATACCCTCGATGCTATGACGAAAGATTGTGACAACCGCTCACGATGATTCTAAGGGGCGCACAATAAGGAAGGGTCTTATTCCTTAGAGGCCCTTAGTCTCCTACAATATCACATGGCAGAGTATTGATTCCAGGGGTTTGACGTCTACAAAATTCAGTCAAGAGGCTAGTGGCACCCTTGGAGCACGCAGTGTGTCCTGAAGGCCACATCACGCAAGGAAAACAGAAAGAGGCAAGTGGCACCCTTAGAACACGTAGTGCATCCTGAAAGGGCACATCGTGCTAGGAAAAAGGAAAGAGACGAGTGGCACCCTTGTATCATGTAGTGCATCCTGAAGGGCATGTCGTGATTTTAACTTGTAAGTAAATAAACCTAGTCATCCTTAAAATGAATGATGTGATAAGTAATATTTAAAAACAATTTTCCCTAATAAAAATGTCTCCCAACCTAGTGAAATTAAAACCTAGGTCTAAGTAGAACATGTGGTCAAACAAAATAGTAATAAATAAACATGTAACAAGAAGGGGGTTAAGAAATTTAAATTTATTTATTAAAGTCAATATTATAATGTAGGATTAAGATTTTAAAAAGGGAAATGGTTATTTTATCTACTTTTGCTAATTTAATTTTTAGTTAAAAAGAAAAGAGGGTAAATTGTTGTTTTATCTACACTTGCTAAATTGATATTTAGTTAAAAAGGAAAAGAGGGAAACTTAAAAGAAATAGGAAACTTAAAGAAAAAGGGGAAACTTAAAGAAAAGGGGAAACGTAAAGAAAAAGCTGAATGTCTAACTTAGTAAGGAATCTTGCCTTGGGAACTTTCTATTTATGAACTCAACTAGGAATCAAGTAAGGCGTAAGTCATTTAAGAAGTGCAAGTGAATTTTGGGACACTGAAGAGATTTTTTAGGAATGCTTTAGGTGGGTGAGGGAAATAAGAATAATTAAATAATTAATAAAATTAATTTTCTAGTGCAACTAGGGGATCCAGCGACATGTGTACGAGGGAGGTTTTTCCTAATTAATTAAATGAAAAAGTAATTTAATGAGAATATGAGAAACTAATTACTTGAAAACTCTATAAAAATGGAGGAGGAGGAGTATGATCTCATGTTTTTGCGTAACGTTATGCTGCTGAATTTTACCTTGAATAAACTTTATCTTGTGGGAGTTGGGATACCCAACTCAGGTAATGAGTGTTAGCTCGCCCTTGCGATACGAGATGTATGCTAACATTCTCTAGTATTGTGTGCATTGCCCCTTTGAAGCTCATGGGGATTAGGGGGAAGAAGAGTACCCCTAGCGTTGGCTGGGAGGTACCGGTGAGGTTAAATCAGTTGGAAAGCGGGAGATGGACAGAGCGTGCGCGGGACAAGAACTTCGAAGCATTTGCGTTTGGCTAAGGTATGCCTGTTAAAGTTATTACTTGCAATGAGATTTAATTTACACATGTTATTTTTCTGTGCTCGGTTGAAGATTTTATTTCCACGAGCTTTCTTGCACCTGCTTTCCTATGGTATTTGTAATCCCCTTGCTAGTTGTATTCTGAATTGATTGCCCATGGAGAAACCAACCTC
This sequence comes from Picea engelmannii, assembly GCA_009831015.1. NCBI lineage: Eukaryota > Viridiplantae > Streptophyta > Pinopsida > Pinales > Pinaceae > Picea > Picea engelmannii. The sequence goes on along the minus strand of ML790816.1, from coordinate 168,898 downwards.
TGAATGTAATGACTTCTTTGCGTTTGTTTTTATTTATTAATACGAAGAAAAATTGAGTTTTTATCTTTCGTCCCTTATCCTTTAAGTTATTAGTCCATGCTTGAGCATTCTTCCAGGAGACGAACCAACGATCGTCACTCCGGTGTTTAAGGACTTATAGATTCAAATGCCCTGCTTTCCTATGCATGGATAATACATGAATGATAAATTTCGCTTGGTTATCAAAGCCTTACTTATCTCCATGTTTTTATCTTATGATTAATCCCTGATGCTTGCGCCTTCTTATGAATGAGTATCCTTTCTTTGATTGATTCATCTCTGAATGATAAACCTCTGATCTCTGCATTTTCTTCTATGCAAATCTCTGCGTCCTCCCAAAATTTTTACCAATGATTCTCTTTTTATAGACAACATTTACACCACGTTTTTCTTGGCGTTTTACATTGTCTTTTCACCCAATTTTTACACTGTGATTTTACTATGATTTCCTTACTTACCACTGTGATTTTAGTGATGATTTTACACTATGAATTGCCACTGTTATTTTAACTCTGAGATTTCCTTTATTTAGACAACAATAGCAATTCTAAACAAACATTTATTGATGGGTAGCAATTTTATATTGTATGCCAACAATTTAATTATATTTTATGATATCGATTTATATTGTATGACATCGATTTTACATTGTATGCCATATATTTAAATATATTGTATGACAACAAAATTATTTTGGCTATTTTATTTCAGCAATGTTATTATGGCGATTTTTATTACAATGCTAATTTTACTACAACAATATTATTTGGCGATTGCTTACAGTTATAATGTTATTTCAACAATGTTATTATGGAAATTTTTATTACAGTGATAATTTTGCTACAGCAAAATTATTTTGACGATTGATTACAATGATAATTTTATTACATCAATGTTTTTATGGAGATTTTTATTACAGTGATGAATTTATTTTCCTGTATCTGAATTTGCTTCTTTGCATTGAAAGCATGCTGATTCTCTGCAGTATTAATGTTTGTATTGTTATGATTGGATTGTATTTCCTGCACCACTCATTCCCTACTTGTATGCAACCTTGATTCAGAAATTTTGCCCACCAAGGATTTGCTATGAACATTAGCAGAAGCATCTAATCCCTGGATATCCCTTTGAATACCTGTTTCCACTACGATTCTAATCTGTTAAAACTTTATATTTTTCTCCCATCCATGCTGCAACTGAACATGTCCAAAGAGTTGTCTTGCAACTGACCAATCAACAACCTTAATCCGTAACTACTTCGCCAACAAATATATTCTGAAATCTCAAGTATGGAATTTGCAATATCCTTAATGTTCTCACTTTCAGCAGCATGTAAAATGGTATTATGCCATTTGTCCCAGCACTCCAACTTATTCTTGAACACTCCCCTTGGGGGAACCCTATCCTCTATAACGAAAAGAGTAACTTTAATGGCTTCAAGAATAGGGTATTTTCCATCATTTTTCTTCTTTCCTCTGAGGGAACCCTTCCAATTCCTACCTGGTACGATACTTAACTTTGTCGAGATTAAGGTGCTCCTTCTCTCCATTGTCATACAGAACATGACATTTACCCTGCTCATATGCATCTAGAAAATTCCCCAAATACTATATCTTATCTCCATCCTAATAAATGGAGAGGGTATCTCCATCCTTGATTGTATAATCTGGCATGCTAAACTAGAAAAACGAAGGTTTCTTCAAATTTCCATTGGGTTTCTGGAAAAATTCCCGAATCCTCAAAATCTTAACCCAAGCCGAGAAAGAGGCATGGATTAATGTGCCTTAAGGTTGTGACTTTCAACTAGACTTTGGCCTTGAAAAAAGTCAATGAGGAATGCAAAGGGCACAATTCTTATGGAAATTTGCATGGATGAATGAATGGACAAGAGGAACGCATGCTTAACCTGCTTGACATGACAAAGAAATTGAGGGTTTGAAGATCAACTAATTTATATTAAATTATTGTCTTAACTTTAAAGTTTGCATGATTTTAGTGTAATAGAATGTTTGTTGATTATTAATGTTAGAATGTTAAATCAATAGACTTGTTAAAACTATAAAAATGCCAATCAATCGTCATAATGTCTTTGTAGAAATTGTTACCAAAGAAAATATATTCTAGTGGTTTAGTAAACTTGTTTATTGATTCTGGTTACATGTGTCTAGTATCGATGAATACCATGTATGAACAAATGACGCAATGAGGATCATCAATTTATCAATTAATATTGTATGGAATTCCATCCATACAATGTCAATATTTCCTTTTCTGTAGAACCTAAAAATGTAGTTCTTCTTTGATGACATAGTTACCTCCAATTAGCTAAAGAAGCATATTTTATTTTTGAACTATTATAGAGGGAAAATGTATTTTATTATTTCTATATCTCTTTGTTTGAATATTGTTTATTATATTTTATATACTTTTTATATAAATGTCTTGAATTCAACAAGAAATTATGTTTTTTTTTTTTCTTTTGTCATCTTTGTTTCTATAAAAATGGTATGGGAATGTTGGATTGTTTGTTGGGACTCTATAGAGATTTGTGTTCTAATAATCAATGCTATCACTTGTTATGAATATGTCCTAATTATTTTTAACACTAATATGAACTTTTTTTTCTCTTTTCCCGTCACCTTTTTCGGTTCAAAATATCTCACATTATGTATCCAAAATGTATATAGAATATTGTTACAATGGATACTTGGTTTTTCATATATCAAAAGCATGTGTAGATTATGCTTGATAGAGGTGACCATAGAAAATGACGTGAAGGGTTCTGAAGGGAATCGTTAGCATGTGCATAATTTCACGGAGTCTTGTATCAATGTTACATAGCATACGAGATTAAAACAAAATAAAGTTAATCTATAAGCAATAAATGAATCTATGAATATTCTTTAGTCCAAAATTCTAATGTATTATTGTTCAGTGGAAGCATGTCTAATGATATAAGAAGCAAGTATAGAACCGATTGGATTGTGAGGAAATCTGCATTTTATGAACCCTTCAGTGTAAATGCAACAATGATTCTAGTTTTCTAGAGGACCACTCTGAAGTTGCTTGATGTAAAACACTATATTGCTTGGCATATTTCTTTAAACATAAATGGTTTTCCTATTCCTACACCTCTAGTTGAAAACAAATAAAGCCGTGTGTCTGGGTTGTTCTTCTTCATGTAATTATTTCTTTTGGTATTTCTTGTTGTTATCTATTGGATGTTGTTAACAGTTCTAATGCACACAATTTTTTATCTAGAGTTAAATTTCCACATTAGATCATTTATCACACTTCTAACATTAATTTTTTTTTTAATTTTTCTTTTGCATTGCGTCGCATGTAGTCGTAACGATTGGGGTTGTTACAATCTCTAATTAAAATTGAAAATTGTCCATGCAGGTAATCATGGTTAGAGGACGTCATGGGTGTATATGATGTGTTGATAGGGGCAGAGGCGCAACACCTCCAGTATCATCCATGTCAGCAGGGTCTAACCCCCATGGAGAAAAACAAGCCATTGGGCAGGAGAAGATTGTTGTGGGGGATGTGGTTAGGTTGATGAGGTCATTTCATAGGATGTCAGAGGCCTTGATTAACTGACTAGATAGAGATGAGGCCAAGGCGCCTATACCAAATGAGGGTCCACAATGCCTCCAACTGGGAGTGGTATCATTCACAGAGAACTTGAGAAGGTTAAGTTTCCTGATTTCATGTGTGCCACGGACGACTCATCCGTCAAGGCATGGTTGGAGAACATGTTGATGTGATTTGCACTTCACGACTACACCTCCAACATGAAGGTCAGCATGGAAGTCTTTCAACTGAAGAGGAGTGATCTAAATTGATCTTCTATGGTGGAAGACACTCGTACCGCAACTAAACATGATCATCGAGGACATGTCATGGGATTTGTTCGAGGAGCGGTTCTAGGAGAGGTATTTGTCAGAGAAATTCATTGAGTGCTAGCTCAACAAGTTAAACGCCTTACGACAGGGTGGTCATATGGTGTCGAAGTATGAGGCCCGATTCATGGAGTTTCTTAGGTATGCCCCACATTTGAAAATCGAGAAGCTGAAGGTCAACAAGTTTGTGTTTGGCCTTAAATTCAACATTTGTGCGAAGGTGAGGATCCTAATGCCTCAGACGTTGCACGATGCAGTCCACAAGGCCCTCATATATGAGGAAGAGATTACCAGCGGGATTAGGGCATGAATCCTACAAGACCAATTGGAAAAACAACGACATGTGCGTAGTAGCATCAAGCATTAGCTAGACATACATCAGGGCATCGACCTACGTCAAGAGGACCCATGTTCACAACACCACGATGATCAGATCCTCAACATATGAATCCCTACAAAGGACCACCACATCAGTAGTAGTGTTTCCTGTAGAAAAAACATTTTAGGCATGTTCAATAGAACATACCAGGAGCTCAGGCTGGTAGGACAACAAATTCTACTTCGGGGACCAAGAGTACTAGATAGAAGACCAGATGCTGGAGATGTGGAAAGCCACATTACCAGTGAGACTATATGGTTGAGAGGGCTAGAGAAGTCACACCAACATGACACACTACAATTGAAGATTTGGCCAAGGCCCATAGGATTCATACAATGATGAATAACCTCCAGGCCGAGAACCAGTCCACAGTGCTTGAGACGTCAAGTACAATCGATGACCAAAATTTTAGTATTTTGATAGATCCCGGTGCTACAAAGAGATTTATTTCTAGTGCAGCGCTAAAAAGAATTAAGGTAAATGAAGTTGAGGAGGATGAGTTTCGGTATGTAGAAATGGATTCGGGTGCGAAACAAAAGGTTGGAGGAAAGGTTTCAGATTGTCGCATTAACTTGGGAGATTTTGTAACAAATTTTGACCTATATGTCATGATCTTAGGATCTTATTACATTGTGATCAATATGCACTGGTTGGAATCACATGACTTCATACTCAACTGTAAGACGAAATGGTTGAGTTTGACCGATAATGAAGGACAAAGAAGAGTGATTGTAAGAAGAAACTAGGGATTGTCCCTGATGTTCATTTCTTCCCTACAACTATAGAAGATCATGCACAAATGATGAAATATATATGCAATCTTAGAACTAAACGACAAGGGAGTGACAGAAGGATTAGAAAACCTTCTGACAGTACAAGAGTTTGTTGACGTGTTCCTAGAAGACTTACCAAGTTTTGCGCCCGAAAGAGAGTTGTAGTTTACAATCAACTTGAAACCTGGAATTGAACTGATAGAAAGAACGCCTTATCAAATGTCAACGCCTGAGTTACAGGAGTTGAAAATTCAACTGAAGGAGTTGTTGGACCTGGGACCTATATGTCCCAGTCTGTCACCTTGGTGTGCACCTGTTATTTTCATAAGAAAGAAGGATGGGTCATGGAGACTCTGTATTGACTACCATCAATTGAACAAGGAAATGGTCAAGAACCAATATCCATTGCCAAGAATAGATGATTTTTTTAATCAAATGAAGGGCACAAAAGTGTTTTCCAAGATCAACTTGAGGTCATTTTATCACCAGCTATGAATTAAAGAGGAAGATATTCCTAAGACCAGATTCAAGACGAGGTTTAGACACTATGAGTTTATCGTTTTACCGTTTGGAATAAAAAACGCCCCAAGGGTATTCATGAGCTTGATGAATTGGGTGTTCCTAGAGTACTTGGACAAGTTTGTTCAAGTATTCATTGATGACATACTGATATATTATCGAACGACAAAAGAACATGACAAACATTTTCACTTATTACTATAGTGTTTATGGGAAAACAAATTATACAGGAAATTGTCGAAATGCTCTTTTTACCAATCAAGGATTCATTACCTAGGGCATGTTATATCTGACGAAGGAATAATTGTTGATCAAACAAAGGTAGAGGATATTATGTAATGTCCTGCGCCGACAAATGTACCAAAAGTATGCAGCTTTAAGGGTTTAGCAGAATATTACCAATGTTTCGTCGAAGGTTTTTCAAAGATGACAAATACGATCACTGAATTGCAGAAGAAAAACAAGAATTTTGTATGGACCGAGAAGTGAGAAGAAACATTTCAAAGGATAAATGGGTTATTTATGACAATGCTGATAATAAATTCCCCGACACGGACAAGGAATTCTTGGTATGCATGGATGCATCCAAGGAAGGTTTAGGCAGAGTATTGATGCAAGACGGGTGAGTGATCACCTACATATCAAGGAAATTAAAAAATCATGAGGATAAATACACAACACATGATTTGGATTTATTTTCCATTGTCTATTCCTTGAGAGTGTGGAGGCACTATCTCATTAGATGAAAATTTGAACTAAAAACATACCACTGTGGATTACAGCACAATTTTACGCAAATATATTTGAATGCGTGAGAAAGTCGTTGGTCAAAACTACTTAGCGAATATGATTTTGATATTAGTTACTTAAAAGGAATGATGAACATAGTGGAAGATGCGTTGATTCAGAGACCACATATATTCTCATTGATACCTCTTTAGATGAATCTTCAAGAAAAGATTCTAACCTTACAGTTTGATGATGACTGGTATAAGGAGGTTATGGAAAATATCGGACAAGACAACATGATGTTACCAAAGTTTAAAGGTTATACATTGGACAATGATGGACCAATGAGGTATAATAACTAGATGTACATACCGCCTAACAACGAATTGATAAATTTGATCCTAAATGAAGCTCATAGAGAAATGTAAATGGCACATCAAGGAGTCACGAAGATGAGGGCATACCTTATGCCCTTATTCTTCTGGAAAGGAATGAATGCGGACATAGTTAGCGACATGGAGAGATGTCTAGAATGTCAGCAAGTGAAAGATGAACATAGACATTCAACAGGATTACTACAACCACACACTATTCTAGAATCGAAATGGGAGGTCATTTTGATGAACTTAATTGTTGTATTTTCACTGAAGGAAAAGAGGCACGACTCGATTTTCATGGTAGTTGACACTCTGACGAAGAGTGCACATTTCATTCATGTGCACATGACATATCAGCCGCTAGATATAGATATATTTTTTATCAGGGAGATTGTGAGATTACATGGCATGCCGAAAATGATCATATCCGATAGATGATTGATGATTACAAGAATTCTTTGGACCAGTTTCCAAGAGGCCTTGGGAAGACAACTGAACTTTAATACAAAATATCACCCTGAGACGGATGGGCCGAGAGAAAGAACGAACCAGAATTTGGAAGATATGTTGCGTATGTATCCAATGGACCAACATAAGCATTGGGAATATTTCTTTCCATTGGTAGAGTTTTCATACAACAACAACTATCAAAGTACCATTAATATGACACCATTTGAGTTTCTTTACGAGTGACCTTGTTAGATGCCTTTGACCTGGGATAGACTTGAGGATAAGGTCCTGCTAGGACCAGAAGTGATCCAGTAAATGGAAAAACACATGAAAATGATAAGACAAAGTATTAAAGAAGTGCAAGATCGACATAAGAGTTATGTTGATGCACATCGATTTGACCAAAACTATGAAGTTGGTGACTAAGTCTTCTTGTGGGTGAAACCTCACAAGATCTCGATCAAGTTTGGGAAGGATGATTATTATAGGAAAATCCCCCTGTGGATAGGTGAATCTCCTCTTAGATTCTAGACCCCTATTCCAATATAGAAAGATGATAACATTGGATAGTAATATCCCTTTGGATCTAATTACCTAATCAGAAAGACAAGGAGAAGGAAGAGAGTGTGATGCACCTTATTTTGGTGTTTTTCCTTGCTACTCCAATTTGATCTTGATCCTCGAACTCCTTGGAACCATTTGACACCTACAATGCAATGGATAACAAGAAGACAAGAAACTCCTACTCTAATCTATAAGATTAGTCTAATCAAAACCATCTATAATAGACAACATGTGTGAAGATACTCAGATTAGAAGGGAATAGGCCAAACATATATTAATGAGAAATCAAAATAGATACTTACAAACCGTAGATGAAGTCGCAACAGCCTCTCCAATTCCTCCTCATCCATCCCTTGCACAAAGCTCCCAAAATCATAGGTTTGATATCATAAATATTTCTCTCAATACCATAGGTTTTATACCTCCAATATGCCTCCTCTTCTCCATGGAAATCCCTCATTATATAGGATTTGGAGGCCTAACCACCATGGAGAGGATCACTCATCAGATCCACTAAAAATGGATCTCAAAGATATTTAGTGAGAAAATATCTCTTAAGGATTTTAGAGAGGAAATATCTCTCAAGGATTTTAGAGAGGAAATATCTCTCAAGGATTTTAAGGAGGAAATATTTCAGTGATCCATGAGATCCCCCACTTTCCCTAAAAAATAGGAAACCAAATGTGAGGTGGATTCTCACACTTAATTAATTTATTTTTCATGAATATTAATAATAATTAATGTGCACTTGATTCTCACACTTAATTAATTTATTTTTCATGAATATTAATAATAATTTATGTGCACTTGGTATTTTGGCCTTCATGTAATATATCCCTCTTCCACATTGACTAGGGATTGTGACATGTTATTCATTGGTGTGAAGGTGTATGAGACACTTATATGACACTTACGACACTTAGGGAGAGGTACCTAAGTGTGCAAATTTCATGCGTAAAAGTGATGAACTCTCTCCTAGGTTTGTGTCACCTTTCGAAGTTGTGGAATAGAAAGGACCTGTGGCCTATAGACTAGCCTTTCCTGATTCTTTGAGGCGTATGCATGATATTTTTCATGTATCTATTTTGGGACATTATGTTAGTGATCATACACATGTGATTGACATGATTTCCTTGAAGGTGTCGGACGAGCGTGCACTCATGGCAGAGCCCATCAACATTCTGGAATATCGCATTAGACAACTACAACGTCAAAATTTCGATCAGGTCAAGCTCCAGTGAGACAATTATAGTCCACACTTGACTACCTGGGAGGACGCATATGACATGCGTCAACAATTTCCTTATTTGTTTGATAGACTAGACATATAGATCTTGTCAGTTACTTTTATTACTGCATTTGTATATACTGTACAACTTTAGGATGAAGTTTAAAACAAGAGGGGGTGTATGTTGTTGGAAGATTGGTTGTTGTCATTAATGTCAACCCTATTCATGGGTTTTGGACTGCAAGATTGATGAAGGTATTTGGACATGAAAGAAAATGCACATGCACATACGACACCCATGGATGGATAATATACATTATGTTTTTTTCAGTGGTATGTTGCACATTACGTGGATCCTCATGGTTGAGGAGAAATGGATTTTTGAAGATGAAAAAGTGAATTGAAGAAGGAAGTACATGTAGGCCCTGAAGATAATTAAAGAAAATAATTACAAAATAAGAAAGTGTCAGGTCGTTCCTAATTTTAAAAGAAAGTGACATAAATGGTATAAATAAATATCATTATACATTCATTTGAGACACAAGTCGAATTTCATAGAAATCATAAGTAAAGAAGGTCGGATTTCAAGGGAGGATGAAGTCTTTTGGTGATGTGTTATAAGTATCAACAATTGGTATCAGAGCGGGTTACCTTTAGTACTGTTTAACCAGTGGAAGGAAGATCCTAAGAAGAAATGGAAGACAAAATTCCAAATGGGATTCCACCATTTGATGGAAGCAATTTTGAATACTGGACTAATAGAATGGAAACTTACTTGAAAGATCTTGGGGAATATGTTTGGTTCTTAGTTGCTTCATAATACAATGCTTTGAAGAAACAAAAGACTACAGCTCAGAAGGAAGCAAAAAGGAACAACAAATTGGCAATAGATACCATCCTGGATGGATTGACAGATTCAGTGAAATCCAAGGTGGGTTCATGTGCATCATCAAAAGAGCTTTGGGACAAGTTACAAGACCTTTATGTAAGGGAAGAAGAAGAAGAAGAAGAAGAAGTTGAAACAAATTACAACATCTCATATTTCAAGGAAGAAAATAGAGGTGGGTTCTTTTGCTTTAATTGTGAAGGAGTAGGTCATGTTGAATTTGAATGTCCTCATCCAAGGATTGAAAGAAATGACACTGAAGAAGAAAATTCCAATGAAGAAGAAGAAAATCATGAAGAAAAAATTATTCATCAAGAAGATGAGAATCTTAAAAAATTGAAGCATGTTGAGATTGAAAATAACAAGCTCAAAGACATGCAAAGAAAGATAAGAAGTGAATTGGGTAGTTGTGAAAAGATAGTTGTAAGCTTGAAGAAACAATTAGAAGACTTTGAGAAACTATGAGAAGAAACCATTTCCTTGAAAACTCTACTCAAAGATGAAAGAAGAATAGGAGAAGTAAGGAATTTCCAAATGATGAATAAAGAAGAAGATTGTGAGAAACTTGAACAAGAATTTGTCTCATTGAGGAAGAGCTTAAGAAAATCTCAAGTGCTAAAAGACTTAACAAATCTTAGATGCATGGGTGAAACTTCACAGAAAGAAGATGCAAATACCAACAAGAATGTTGAAGAAAGAGCTACACAGACAATTGATGAGAAGTGGACCGGGATACAAGAAAGAAGGAATGATTACAAAAGAGATGAATATCCAAGAATACCTCCTACCTTCAGGAATCAAATAAGCTTCAATTAGTATGAAGGAAACTACATAAGAATAGATTATGAACCCAAATGGACTACATCACAGAGAAACCCACTTACTTCAAGGTATCAAAATTTCTTTCTTGATCATTGTATACTTGCAAAATTTTTGGACATAAGGGAATTAATTACATAATCAATGAAAGGAACACATACGCAAGAAACATGAATGGTGTAAATAGAAGATATGGAAATAATCGTGGATTTGTCAACAAAAGTTATAATTCATTTTCCCCATTGATGGACAAAAATATTGCATTCTACAATTGTAATTATCTTGGACACAAATCACAAGATTGTAGATATATGAATGAAGATGTCTCTGTGCCAACCATGGTATGGAGAAGGAAAGAGATTACAAACAATGAAGATTGTCGAATAGCATTAACCAATGAAGAATGTAAAGAAGAAGATGCATGGTATATAAACAGTGGATGTTCTTCACACATGACCAATGATCAAGACAAATTCATCATCTTGAAGAGAAAGGGTGGCAATGTTGCATTTGGAGATGACTCATTTGCCAAAATACTTGGAGAAGGTGTAGTAGAACTTGGAAGAAAAAATGTAAAAGCAAAGAATGTCCTATTGGTTGAAGACTTGAAGCATAATCTACTCAGTGTTAGTAAAATGTGTGATCAAGTATACACTCTTACGTTTGACTCCCGAAAATGTAAAATCATAGAAAATAACTCAGGAAGATTGGTTGCAACTACAACAAGAAGACCAAACAACATATACATCCTAAACATGAATAAAAGAGAGAAGACAGAAGCCACACAAAATGATTCCAAGGAAGAAAAAGTCCCAAAGACCAAAAATAAGGATGAAGTATTATTGAGTGTCATATGTTCAGGGGGAGCAACTCCAAAGAAGAGAGTTACCTTTTGCCATTAAACATAGGGGGAGAATCCCTACCCTTTGCCTTTGATGTCAAAGGGGGAGAGAAATTCGGATCATGATGATAGGGGGAGAATGAGTGTTGCCATCAATGACAAATGGAAAGATTGTTGGAAGATTGGTTGTTGTCATTGATGCCAACCCTAGTCATGGGTTTTGGACTGCAAGATTGATAAAGGTATTTGAACATGAAGAAAAATGCACATGAAGATACAACACCCATGGATGGATAATATACATCATGTTGTTTCTGGTGGTATGTGGCACGTGACGTGGATCCTCATGCTTGAGGAGACATGAACTTTTGAATATGACAAAGTGAATTTAAGAAGGAAGTACATGTAAGCCTTGAAGATAATTAAAGAAAAGAATTACAAAATAAGAAATTGTCAGGTCGGCCCTAATGTTCAAAGAAAGTGACATAAATGGTATAAATAAATATCATTATACATTCATTTGAGACACAAGTCGAATTTCAGAGGGAATCAGAAGTAAAGAAGGCCAGATTTCAAGGGAGGATGAAGTATTTTGGTGATGTGTTCTAAGTATCAACATCTGTAACATCCCTCTCTTGCAAGCACATGGTTTTTACTTATTCTTTGAGGACACTTTTATGAAATTGATCTGATTATAGTACATGTTTATTTATTTCTCTTATGAATTCTTATGATGATGCTAATGGATCATGATTTTTATGTTATTTGTTATATACATATTGACATATGCTATTGACGAGTTTTCACTAAGTGTGAAGGACATTGACAGAGTGCGGATGTCGATGGCATCAATGGACCTCCCGAGACTCTGGATTGAGTTAGGGAGTGGACTGTATTGGTTTGAGTATTTCATTTATGCTTATGCGACATATGATCAATTATAACATGACTTTGTATATGGATCATTCATATTTTTTCGTTGATGGATGCAGGTTGACGATTGTTTTCTAATATGATTCACATAAGGAGTAAAGGGGACATTCACGTAGACCAGATATTGAGGGAGAGATGTGGCAACGCCCCTATCACAATCTACTAGCACTCCCATCGTGGCTCAGATTCTAGGTTAACGATTACCTAGTTCGAGAGATTGATCATGACATGAGGGAAGACTGAGACAATAACCCACGAATATTTCTAAGGAGCGCACAATAAGGAAGAGCCTTTATTCCTTAGAATCCCTTAGTATCTCACAAGGTCGCCCTAATTGAGTGCTGACTCGGGGGGTTGGACAATTACCAAAACCAGTCAAAGACAAGTGACACCCTTGGAGCATTGAGTGTGTCTTGAAGGACACATTGTGCAAATAAAATTTGGATCAATGAATCTAAGTTGCCTAGAAAAATCTAAGCGAATAATTAATCCTATAAAATATTGAACACTATCGGATCAATTAATTAATTAAGGATTGAAATCATTAATTATAAATCCCTATAAGAGTATAATCCTTTGCAAATAAAACCCAATGCCCTGAATTTTTAAATAAATTGATCATTGTGCAAACACATTTCGTTTTTATTCCGTAAAGAGATCCCATGCACTGAATTTTAGAGGGATTGATCACTGTACCAACCAATCCGTTTTTCTCCCGTAAGGAGATTCCATGCGCTCAATTTTTAAAGCAATTGATCATTGTGCAAACCCATTTCGTCTTTCTTCTGTAAAGAGATCCCCTGCACTGAATTTTTCAGAGGGATTGATCAATGTACCAACCAATCCGTTTCCTTCCCCAAAGAGATCGCATGCGCTGAATTGTTAAAGCAATTGGTCATTGTGCAAACCCATTTAATTTTTCTTCTGTAAAGACATCCCATGCACTAAATGTTTAGAGGGATTGATCATTGTACCAACCAATCCGTTTTTCTTCCATAAAGAGATTCCATGCGTTGAATTTTTAAAGAAATTGATCATTGTACAACCCATTTCGTTTTTCTTCCATAAAGAGATCCCCTGCACTGAATTTTTCAGAGGGATTGATCATTGTACCAACCAATTCGTTTTTCTTCTGTAAGGAGAGCCCATGCGCTGAATTTTTAAAGAAATTGATCAATGTTCAACCAATTCGTTTTTCTTCCTTAAAGACATCCCATGCCCTGAGTTTTAACGGAAGTGACCACTGTTATAATCAGATTCGTTTTCCTTCTTTGGAGAACACCTCGTCTAACTGGTAAAGGAATTCGGAATGCTGGTAACTGATGCTGGTAACTGATCCCGTTCCCTTGATCTTCTATCGATGATTATGGCTTGTTGAGCACCCACATCTCCCTGCTCATTTCCTTGACGGATTTCGAGTTGCTAAGGGCGCCAGTACTTGCCCCTTTTTCCTTGACCGAATTTGTATGCCCAGTGCGCCATCCTTTCTCTCGTCAGGCACAGATGACTGGAATCTCCCTAGCGATTTTTCTTTGATATAACTCACTAATTTCATTTGCTTGCTCTCATTACCCAAGTCCTCATGTCAATGGGTTAGTCTGGTTGTAATGAGGGTGGCCTTTTATCTAATCACCTCAACAGATATAAAAATAAGCAGTTGATCGTTGAGTGTTTTATTCATTGTGGTTAATTTAATATGGCACTAAAAAGTCATTCTTATTCATATAAATATCTTATGGGAGATGATAATCATGAATGCTCTTAGTGTGAGAATTAGAATGATTTGGTTTTAATTTATATTAATTTATGAGGAGGAAGTTTTACTTTAACAAGTGGGTGATTATAAGCTAATAGTAAACTGATCTTTTATCAATTTAAATATTATTTACGATATCAAGAATTTAGGGAAGAACATTTCCATTGGATATCCAGAAAGTTATATCAGCCATTTTTGTAAAAATACTTGCCCATAATGATTGCAATTATGATGACATATCATGTGCAAGAAAAAATTAATGGTTAAAATTAGGTATATTAAGAGCATTTCCTATTACTTTAAATAAGAGGAACTTCTAATCAAGTTGTTATAATTTAATAATTAATATATATCCTTCCTTATGTTGATTTTTTGTACCTACCATCAAATAGTAAGGTAAAATGGTTTTCTTGTAGGATTGATTGAAAATTAAGAAATTACTTAATATAGGTTGTCATTATTAAAATAAGTAGACACTTGGAAATAAATACCATTGGAACTTATTTCCATTGGAGGGCAATGCTTAGTATTTTTCATGTTTAATTGATTTAGTAATTAGAATATTCTCGCACCATTAATCATGTGAATGTATAATTGTTCTACAATTTTTTTTACCTTGCGCCATGAAAATAAATTTGATGATTTCTAGTGCGCCATGAAAATAAAATTGATGATTACTCTTGTGCCATTAATTACATGGATGTATGATTGTTTGGAATTTATTCACTCTTGCGCTGTTAAATAAAATTGATGTATGGTTGTTTAGTAGTTAGACTTTTTTGAAGCCATGCGATAATCTTAATGTATGACTGATAATATAGACTAGAGTTATGAGTTGCATTTCATCAAGGGATTTAGACTCCTCCTTGTTCCTCACAATAGTCGCCAGCCCTAAGACCTTAAATGGTAAAAAACAATTGAATGAATCCTGAGCTTGATCAATGCTTATGTGTCTTGGAGGTCCTAAACTTGCACGGTAGGTTGGGAGGGTAGTTCGTTATTATTCAATGACATGATTGATTGCTTATTGTATTTTCTTCAGTTGATCATGTTGTGTTGAATTGTGTCGCTCCTTATATTTATGCATTGATTATGCATCGTTGTTAATTATGTTAATACGTTGGATGTGTTGCTATTTAATTATGATGATGTGTAACTTGAGATGTCATTAATTATGTCACGACGATTTAATTTTCTAATGGAAAAAAAAAATACCTATTACGCATCGTTGTTGTTGTCTTGGCGGAGGGGCAGTTACACTCCTATATTAAAATTAATTTCTTTCAATCATCGCTCAGTGTTCCTAACCTTGGTAATAAATTTCTCATATACTTATTGCAACAACTCTTTAATCGAAAGGGAGTTTAATCTCTTCTAACCTATTCAAAAGGTTAGTCCCGGGAACAATGCCAAAATATTTTCTAAAATCAATGAAAAAACAAAGGATATTAGTTTTATCATGGAAAAACACCTCTACAATGATCCTAAATGTAACAAGATGGTCCAGAATTGAATGGTAGCTTCTACACCCATCGTTTCCTTTATCTCTTTTTCGTTTCTTTCTATCCATGTATAGCTTAGCTAAAATGGGGCTAATCATAGTGGTCCTATAATTAGAGGGGTTTATTTTATACCCACTTTTAAAAATAGGTACAATGATTCTTTAAGTCCTAGGCTTTCGGAAACCTTATTGTGTAGCTAAATTGAAGAGCTTATGTATGTGAGGCATGAGGATATGTCCTTCAATTTTTAATATTTCAACTTAGTAACCTTCAATGTTCTTAGCTTTTCCTTTTGAGATCCACTTAACCCCAAACTTAATGTCTTCCATAGAAAACACTTGTTCCTTTGTAGAACTATTTGTAATGTTATCCATGACATTAGGGGATTCATAAATATTTTAGGATATATCTTAAATAGGTGCAAAAGCTTCTCTTTCTTTCTATTTATATAGTCTTTTTTTTCCTTTTAATTAAGGTTTTGTATCTATTTGTTTTATCATATTTTAATGCCGCATTGGAAGCATCACTAATGTCATTTCTAGAAATTTTACATTCATTATCATACCAAGGGTTAGATGTACTATATATATATATATATATATTACATATCACCTCAATAAATAATTTCTTAATGGAAGTAGAGATGATTGTTGTAAAATTTTGATAGACAACTTCAATACTGTTGTGATATGTTAAGAGATTTAAAGAATTAACTACGTCATTTAAGAAAATATCGACTTTGTGTTTGAAAAATGCAAGTGCCTTTCGTTATCAGAGTGCTCTTCAATGGATTTTTTTTGCATGGAAAATCTTAGAGTTAGAGTTAAATTTCTATGATGCGAGTGAGGTTCATGGTCATTTAAAAGATCGAATTTTACTATTTGGTTGTATATGGGGATATCTCATATTACATAATCAATGAAACTACTACTCAACCCATGGATACGAGTATTCATTTTGTATTTTGGCCACTTCCTTAGACCATTGGAAATGATTAAATCTCGAGAACTACAGAGCTAATTAGCTTAGTAACAAACAAATTCTCGATTAGGTATTCAAAATTATTTTGTATCTATTAGCTAAAAAATAGTCCTCTTATAGCCATAGAGAATCAAGGTTGGAATCATTACTTAAAATAATATCTTCATTAGTTGTAGTTATATCATTAAATTCTCCTAAGAGGAGGATACTACCTTCATTTTTCAGATTGTAGATATCTTTCTCTAATATTTGTAGGGATAGTTCTTATCTATATATTTTTTATATAAAAGGTAGAGTTAATAGGTGAGAAATAACATATTTCTATATAGATATTATTATATTTGATATCCTATATGTCCATACATATATATTGATTGAGAGGATCTTTATTATGAAGTCATATGTGAGGAGAGATTTTAATTTTTATGTAACAAGCTATGCATCCAACCCTTCTACTATAGGAGTTCTTGTACCATGTTAAACACAAAATAAATACTTCTATATTATGGACCTTAGATTTTTCATGCTCCCAAGTTTCAACCAATAAAATAATATCAATGTCACTCGAGATGCAACTTATTGTATTCCCTCTACTCCATGGAAAACCCCAAAAGTTCCAAGACAGGATCTGGAGTGTCCCAATTTGCTATTTATTGTTTCTATCCATAATAATAGTCTTTCTATTCCCAATAATTTCCCATTTCCCTCCCTTCCTTGATTATTTCTTACATTCAAATTACATACCAATTCACGCTCAAATTTGCAAGAAAGTATAAACTCATTCATTCAATGCAGAGTATAAATCTTCATTCAAATTCACATGTATAAACCTCCCTTTAAATTTACTACAGAGTGTACTGCAAAGTAAAAACCTTTCACTGTTCAAATTCATGTTGAGTATAAAGTTTGTTTTTCAAATTAAATGCGAAGTAGAAACCATTTCAAATTCATTATGACTATAAATTTATTGATTCAAGTTCACAGTATAGTAGAAACCCTTCACATTCAACCTGAAGTTTCACCGTGAAGTATAAGCGGTAATAGTTCATTTTAAAGAAGGATAGAAATGCTTCAAATATTTACCACATAGTAGAGACACTTTTCCATTCAAATTTAAATGAAGGATTTTTGTCTTTTTATGTATGTTTTTATTATAAATATTTTATTTAATTTTTATTTAAGTACAACATAAATGTTTTTATTTAATTACAAAATAAATTGGTAGGTTTTTATTACAAATATTTAATTTAATTTATATTTAATTAAGACATAAATTTATGTAAAGTTATCTATTCCATATAAATTTACATCCAAATTTATGTTGTAATTCAATAAAAACCAAATAAAAGATTTGTAACAAAAACATACACAATATTTTATTTACTTATTTATTTATTTTCTTAATATGCTTTTATGATAATTTTATATTTATTCTTTTCTTATGTTATATAATTTATTTTTTATTTTTTATTTTTTATTTTGTTTTAGTTTTATTTTAAATATTATTATTAATATTATCATGTTGAAGGGTTTTCTTCAAGAGATGTTCTAGAATGTGAAGGGTTTATACTTATAAATGTGGTGAAATAGAGGTATATTTGGGGTGAATTTGAATGTGAATTGGAACGAAGGTATATTTGCGGTAAACTTGAATTGGAACGGAGGTGTGCCTATGGTGATTTTGAAAGAATGGAGAGAAGGTTTAAAATTTGAAGGGTGGTTTCCTCTTGTTGGTAAATCAGGCACATAAGTTCCTTCTCTTATTTTATTTTCTTTTCAATATGAGCACTTCATCACACATTCCAAAACCTCAGCATGTCAAGGGGAGGCCTAGTTAAATCACCCTAGAGAGTCTTTATGAACATATAGAATCATTAGAGAAAATGAGAGTAGAGAGAGAAGAGAAAATACAAATAGACTTAGAGGCTTGATAAAAAATTTAGACTGTTAGAAGACAACAGTCAAACATATATAGATAGAGAATATAATATTAAGGTTCGATACTCACTTGAAACTAATGGAGGCTAGAGGCTAGAATACAAGAAATGGAATAAAAAAAACAATTAACCCAAGAAGGGGAGATCAAATAAAATATCAAAATGAGAGATGTGATTAAGGATCTAAAAGATAAACTAACTAATTATTTGAACCTAATTGTTTTGGAAAATAAATTGGATATGGAACCCATCAAAGAGGAAACGAATAAGACAATTGGGTTCAATCATGAGCATGACCAAAGAGTCTTGAAACTCATAATTTTTAGTATGAAATAAAAACAATATGAGAACATGTAGCAATATTAAAATAACTAAAAAATAAATCACAAATTGAAACAACTTACATCATAGAAGAAAATATGTTGGGAAAAATAATTGAACATAAAGATAGGTTGATTAGTGTCAAAGTGAGTTGTAATGACCATAAATATGTCATACTCAGTAAATATGAAAGACCTCATTTCACAAGAACAAATGAATTAAGTAAGTTCAAAGGGTAAAATAAGTGAGGAAGGAAGAAAAACAGACAATAAATAGAAAACCAAAAGCTATTGTTAGGGATAGAAATGAGAATGATAATAATAAATAGGAATTTGGGACACACAAATAAAATTATAAATAATTCCAGTTAATACCTTACCTTGATAGGGTCCAATTCGATCGACATTAATTATCATCATTGCACTGAAATATTCATCTGAGTATGAGAACGATGTGTAATTACTTCCATGATTGATATGGAGTTGACATGTGGAATTTAAAAAATATATATTAATAACAAAAAAGTCCTTCAATGTCAGCCATAAATAAAATATTTCAATATCCACCTCAAGTAAATTAATTCTATATCAACTACACACACACACACACACAACCTGAGTGGGCCTAATGGTTAAGAACATGTGTTTCCTCCCTAAGAGGTCAGAAGTTCAAATCCAGAGGGGGATAGGGTATGTATACCTCTATAGACATTATCAATCAACTTCGTGTGCCAAAAAACACTTTGTGGAGTATGAAGGAATAGGTGATTTCTACTTTTCTACTAGGGATATGGGTAATTCCTTGAATCCTTAATATGGAGTTAACACATGTCATTTAAATTTTTTTAACGGTGTGTTGAGTATGAGGGTGATGTGAAATTCCTTCTATGATGAAACATTTGAATGGTGCATTGAGCATGAGGGTGGTGTGAAATTTCTTCGATGCTAAACATGCAATTTTTTTTTGTAAGTAAGAAAAAGAGTTTATATTCATAAACTAACAAGATATACATGCATATAGATATGGTAGCCATTAGATGTTACTCCAAAAACAAAACCATATTTTGTTGGATTTCCCAAAGGAAATCCAAGCCAACTATAAATACCGATAGTATGGTCATATTTACGATGATAATATACGTCTAACTAGTCTACACCAATATCTTAAAAACTACAAAACAAATTGAGAAAAATTAGCAAACCCGGACTAAAAAAACTCAGAACTAGGAAATATCCATCACTCATCAAGCACGTGAACTTTGGGAGCCCCATTAAGATGAGCACCAATAGAAGGAGACAACATCAATGGGGCCTTGGATCTTGAAGGAGCATACTTTCCTTTGAAAACCTAGAAGACCCCTCCATAATTCTTTACAAGACATGAAACAATAGTTATTCGCAAAATTGAATGACACTCCAAAGATTCCACATGCTACTACATATTCTAAATTTCTAGATCCCGAGGCATCCTTCTTTGTGATACCATTGATTTTACATGATAGTATAACTCCACGGTTCAATAGAAATTTGTGTCCCTATTCCTGGTGCAACCCAGTTTAGGGATAACGTCCCCACCCTATTCATTCACAACTTCATCCCCATATTGGGTACACCTAGCTCTCACCTTAGCTTCTAATTCCTGCATGACCTCCTTATTATTGAGGTCGATAACAAACTGGAAATTCATGGCCGCATCCTCTATAGCTAGGATAGACTGAGTCTTCTTCTTTGGAGTTGACTCCCATTTTTTTTTTGGGTGCCATGGAGCCTCGATCAAAGCCCCACATAGAACCCTTGTTATGAAAAGACTGAATCACCAAAACCCACAAAAAAAATATTTATGGTTTATAATTGATGAACAATTATGAGAGCCAAAGAATGAAAACTATATCTATTTGATATTCTATCTTAGGTCATCTCCCAAATGCAGTCATAATTTATTCTAGTACGAGGCCATCCAAGTCATTTGTTTCCATTAATTACTTCATCAAAAACTTCTGCTACCTGAAATGATGCATCGTATAGACCCTCAATCACCACTAATCTCCTACTTTCATGTTGAGTATTCCTTCACCCTCCCATTCAACATCATGATGCATCTGGGTCACTTAGAGTGGAAGAGGTGATGGTAGGTGATATATATATAGAGAGATAGAACTGATGTAGATCCACATTAACTATGGATCTATCATGCGTCGAGAGACATCAAATCCTTCGAGATGCAAACATTTCCTCAAATTTTGTACTCTAATTTTTTTTTTCATATCGAGAGATTTGATGCCTCTGAATACATGATAGATATGGAGCTAATATAGATCTACACCTCTTAATAAAAAATGAGATAAACAAATACATAAATCTTTTGTTTGATTTTTATTTAATTAAAACATAAATCTGTATGTTTTTATTTAATTACAACAAAAATTTGTTACAAACATTAAAATTAATTTTTATTTGATTAATACATAAATTTATGTAAAGTTATCTATTCCATATAAATTTACATACAAATTTATGTTGTAATTAAATAAAAACTGAATAAAAGATTCGTAACAAAACCATACACAATATTTTATTTACTTATTTATTTATTTCCTTAGTATGGTTTTATGATAGTTTTATATTTATTCTTTTCTTATGTTATATAATTTATTTATTTATTTTAAATATTACTATTATTATGTTGAAGGTTTTTTTCCAGGAGATGTTCGAGAATGTGAAAGGTTTATACTTATACATGTGGTGAAATAGATGTATATTTGGGGTGAATTTTATGTGAATTGGAATGAAAGTATACTTGCGGTAAACTTGAATTGGAATAGAGGTGTGCCTGTAGTGAATTGGAATGAAGATATACTTGTGGTGATTTTGAAATAATGGAGAGGCAAAGGTTTAAAATTTGAAGGGTGGTTTCCTCTTGTTGGTAAATCAGGTGCATAAATTCATTCTATTTTTTTCTTTTCTTTTCAATATGAGCACTTCATCATATATTCCAAAACCTTGGCATGTCAAGGGGAGGCCTAGTAAAATCACCCTAGAGAGTCTTTATGAGCATGTAGAATCATTAGTGAAAATGAGAGTAGAGAGATATGAGAAAATACAAATAGACTTAGAGTCTTGATAACAAATTTAGATTGTTAGAAGAAAACATTCAAACATACATAGATAGAGAATATAATATTAGGGTTCAATACTCACTTGCAAATAATGGAGGCTAGAGGCTAGAATACAAGAAATGGGAAAAAAAAAACAATTAACCCAAGAAGGGGACGTCAAATAAAATCTCAACATGAGAGATGTGATTAAGGATATAAAAGGTAAACTAACTAATGAGTTGACCCTAATTGATTTGGAAAATAAATTGTATATGAAACCCATCAAATAGGAAATGAATAAGACAATTGAGTTGGATCATGAGAATAAAAAAAGAGTCTTGAAACTCATAATTTTTTGTATGAAATAACAACAATATGAGAACATGATAGCAATAGTAAAATAACTAAAAAATAAATCACAAATTGAAACAACTTACATCATAGAAGAAAATAGGTTGGAAAAAATAATTGAAAATAAAGATAGGTTGATTCGTGTCAAAGTGAGTTGTAATGACCATAAATATGTCATACTCAGTAAATCTACAAGACCTCATTCCACAAGACCAAATGAATTAAGGAAGTTCAAAAGGTAAAATAAGTGAGGAAGGAAGAAAAATGGACAATAATTAGAAAACCAAAATCTATTGTTAGGGATAGAAACGATGATGATAATAATAAATAGGAATTTGGGACACAAATAAAATTCTAAATAATTCCAAGTAATACCTTACCTTCATAGGGTCGAATTTGGTCGACGTTAATTATCATCATTGCACCAAAATATTCATCCAAGTATGAGAGCGATGTGTAATTCCTTCCATGCTTGATATGGGGTTGACACGTGGAATTTAAAAAATATATATTAATAACAAAAATGCCCTTCAATGTCACCCATTAATAAAATATTTCAATATCCACCTCAAGAAAAATAATTATATATCAACTACACACACACAGAAAGAACTTGAGTGGGCCTAATGGTTAAGAACATGTGTTTCCTCCCTAAGAGGTCACAAGTTAAAATCCATAGGGGGGGTAGGGTATGTATACCTCTGTAGACATTATCAATCAATGATGTGTGCCAAAAAACCCTTTGTGGAGTATGAAGAAAATGTGTAATTCCTTTTTCACATGGAATTTAAAAATAATATTTTATTATCCACCTCAGTAGAAAAAAATTATATCAACATTATATAGAGAGAATTTGAAAGTAATTTATTTATTTTTATTACGTAGATAGGTGTTTTCTACTTTTCCACTAGGGATATGGGTAATTCCTTGAATGATTAATATGGAGTTAACACATTTCATTTAAAAACTTTTGAATGGTATCTTGAGTATGGTTCGTTGAGTATGGGGGTGGTGTGAAATTCCTTCCATGCTTAACATGCATTTTTTTTTGTATGTAAGAAAAAGAGTTTATATTCATAAAGTGACAATATATACATGCATATAGATGTGGTATCCATTATATGTTACTCCAAAAACAAAACCATAGTTTGTTGGATTTCCCAAAGGAAATCCAAGCCAACTATCAAAAAATATACTACTTTCATACTGTTAGACAACTAAGAGCGGGCGGGGTGGTGGTGGTCGGTGACTCAATTGTTAATGTGATTAAACAATTATACCCATTTAAACTCATTACAGAACACTTAGTGATGATCACAATAATTCAGGGAACTAAGAAATAGAGTATTCAATGTCAATCACACACATGATGTATACAAAGACATATATTCCTGAGGAAACCCATAAAGGGAGAAAACCTCTTATTCTTAATATGATAAGTAGTCTTTATTTTCTATACATTATCATTCTTACGAGGAACCACTCTTTGTGAGGCTACCACCTCTGTTTTACAAGCTACAACTTGCTGAGAGCACCAACTCTCTGGTTTCTCTAGCACCCACTAGAAGGAAGCACCAACTCCATTAGTGTTCTAGCACCAACTGGATGGAAGCACCAACTTCCAGTCACACAAGCACCAACTTGTATAACAGAGAACAATGGTTCTCCCTTGCACCACCCTACCACCCTGGTTTTTCTGGATGAAACCAGATGGAAGCTACAACTTCCTATGTTCAAGCACCCACTTGAAACTATGAGGACAACAATCCTCCCTAGAACCACCCTAACACCCTGAGATATAACTCTTTGCTTGCTGAAATTTATTACAGTGATACAACATTTATCAATGACTTACCAGTCTCATCACTATTCTACTACACTGCTCTTCTCTTCCTGCATCAATGTCTTTCTGCTCACATCTTCTTGCATTTTATTCTCTGTGCGCCATATCTATTCTATGTGCTATGCCTCCCCTCTGCACTTTCCCACTCTGTTCATGTTGTATGCTTCATTACATATAGTTCAACTTGTTTTACCAAGAACCAACAACCTTCCTCTGTCTCAACATCTTTCTTTTATTCATTCTCTCATCATTCGTTACTCTCTACATCTCCAATGATCAATGTTGGGAATCTCAGAACGCTCAAGAGCCATGATTCCAATGCTTAGGAACAATGATTCAACTTCTTAGGAATGATGACTCAGTTAGTGTAACTGAATCATAACTAATCAAGAAATCATGAGATGAAACAATAACCCTTCGATCAGATTCATTTTGATCAGCCTCATTGGATTATACACGTAGAGGATTTTTGATCCACAGGTCCTCGTGAACTTTATTTAAATCTCTTATATCACATGAACAACAACAGTGACCAGACACCAGGATTAATGAGAACTTGAGAGATTATCAATTCAATGGTCACAATTCAATCTCCTGATAAGATGGATGACTGACAAAACTTCGCCCTTTAGAACTTCGGGTTTTCAAATTTTCAAACCTTCAAATCAGATCAGACGGTTTATTTCACAGAAGCAAATCAATGGTCAGATTTGATCCTTAAACTCATTCTTTCATTGTTCTATCCGATGGCTAGGACTTAATCAAACATTGAGATGGATGGTTGACAGAACTTCACCCTTCGAACCTTCGGGTTTTCAACTTTTCAAACCTTCGAATCAGATCTGACGGTTTATTTCACGGAAACAAATCAATGGTTAGATTTGATCCTTACACTCATCCTTTCATTGTTCAATATGATGGCTAGAAATTAATCAAAAATTGAGATTGATTCCTGTCAGAACTTCTCCCTTTAGAACTTCAGGATTTCAACTTTTCAAACATACACTATCCTTCCACTGTACTATGATCAACGGTTGAGAATACACCTGAAGTGATCATTCATATCGAAAGAATCGAGTCCTTGATGAAGTGGTCTATTGACGTGGTCTGCCACATATACTTGCTAACGTGGTTTTATGTCGTGATCTCCCATATGTCCTTTGTTGACGTGGTCCTCCACATGTCATTTCGGATGAGGTTTGTTGACGTAATCTGTTGACGTAGATCTCCCTGATCTAATGGTCATTGTATGTTCTCCGGATACGATGGTCCTTATTCATTTCATATTTCTGTCTCTCCGAGCTTTGGTTTTTTCAAATCTCAAACTGAAAAATATGAAGTCATATTTTTCCGAAGCTCAACCTCCTCGCATATTTATACCCGAACTAAATTTTGTTCGTCGATCATGATCTTGGATCAATGGCTTGATCTATCTGTGATGCATATCTTCTAGCTTATCTTGTCCTTCCACTTATAATGATCCAACGACTAATGAAAATTCGCATAAATCAGATCTTAGATCTTTTACCTCACTTATCCTATCCTTCCACTGAAAATGATCTGATGACTGACAGGAATTCGGACATGATTTAATGGCTGATGGGTATTCATATAATAAAACTCTCAGACATTTTATCCCCCTTATCCTATCCTTGCACTTAAATTTATCTGACGGTTGTGAATATTCTCGAAGAAGATCAACGATCAAGGATGGTTGTGGAATCACAACTTGCGAGTGATTTAACTCGTCATCGAAACTCCGCAATTTGAAGTTGTGTTCCATTGGTGAGTCAACCACAATCATCAATCTTTGAGGCTATAAGATATGATGGTCTTGACTAATTGCAGGATTGGAACTAACACGATATTTAATTCTCCTTCTGATCTACGCAATTTATCCATGTCATTGATTTGTTGATTGTGCATCTGACGGTCACAACTCAATCTGACTTAATTTGATCATTTTTTGGATCAACCATAGTCATCGATATCCAAGTCTATGAGATCTGACGACCTAGACCAATTTCAATATTGGAACTAGCACTTTGTTTAATTCTTCTTTCGCTCCACGTAATTCATCCCTACCGTTGAGTTGGCTTGCAGATCCGACGATCACATTCCTCCAACGATACTCAATCCCATAGTCACTCATATGACTGATGTTCGTTATATGAGATGATAAACACTGTCAATTTCTTTATCAGATGGCTATTGAGGATTCTCATCCTGAGCTTACGCTTTTCCTTCCGAGATTTGATCTCTGCATACTGTTCACTCCTCCTCCTGAGCTTACATTTTTTATTTCGAGCTTTGATCTCTGCTTATTGTTCGCTCCTCCTCCCTAACCTATGATTTTCCTGTTTCCCATCATCATTGTTTTTCTTTCCATCAATGACAAGAACACTCTTCCTGTAAAATATACCTACAATATCCCCCTTTAGAATTGATGGCAACCCTAAAAGGCTGCTTAGATCTCCAATTGTAGCATCTAGACCACACCTTCTTCTCTCCCTTTGACACCAATTTCAAAAAAAAAAAAGAGTGACTCTGTGCTCCCAATGATCAGGTATACTAGGAGCACTCTCCCATTAATCATATAGACTATTTTAGCTGGATAGCGGGGTCACGCCCAAATTCTGGTGTAGATACCCGAACTGAGATTTTGCAAGCGTTTTAGTGAATATATCAACAATATGATATTTAGATGGAATATAATGCAAAGAAAAAACATTGTTGGTCATCTGTTCCCTCAAGAAGTGATACTTGATGGGTATATGCTTGGTCTTGAAGTGAAATACAGGATTCTTTGACAAACTAATTGCACTAATATTATCACAATGAATTGGGATCGGTGCAGTATATTTTACCTCCAAGTCTGCAAGTGTCTGAATCATCAACAATACTTGGGTACAACATGTGGCAGTTGCAATGTATTCAACTTCTATATTTGATAAGGAAACAAAACTTTTCTTCTTTCTCAACCATGCTATAAGGGAATCTCCTAATAAGAAAGAACCTCCACTCGTGTTTCTCCTTTCATCCATGCAATTAGCCCAATCAACATCTGAATAGAATGATAGTTGAAAATTATTATTTCTAGGATACCATAGGCCATAGTTCATCATTCCTTTCAAACATTTGAATATTCTTTTGACAGCTATCAAATGACTTTGTTTAGGTGCATACTGATACCTTCCTACTATTCCAACAACATGCATTATGTCTGGATGAGATGTTGTGATGTACAACAAGATACCTATCATAGACATATATGAACTCTGATCAACATCAGGTGAGTCATCATCCTTTCTTATCTTGTATCTAGTGACCATAGGTGTTCTCGGAGGTGTAGAATCTTCCATTTGAAACCTTTTCAATATTTCTCTTAGATATTTCTCCTGGGAAAATAATATTCCTTCAGACCTCTGAGTAATTTGTATACCAAGAAAAAATGACAGTTCCCCTATCATAGACATTTCAAATTTAGACTACATGGTAGAAGAAAACCATTTTACCAATGAAGCATTATTAATTCTGAAGATGATGTCATCTACATAGAGAAACACAGTGAGAAAATCACTATCCTGTGTTTTGATATATAGATTGTTGTCAATTGATTCTCTCTTGAACCCTTTTTCTTGAAGATATTGATCCAATCTGTAGTACTAGGCACAAGGAGATTGTTTCAACCCATATAAGGCTTTCTTTAGCTTCCAGACAAAGTCAGGGCTATCTAACAGTTGGAAGCCTTCTGTTTGTTCCATATAGACTTCTTGTTCTATATCTACATTAAGAAATGTTGACTTAACATCCATATGATATAATTTAAAGTTCTTATGACATGCATAGGCAAGAAACATTCAGATGGCTTCCAATATTGCTATTGGTGAAAAGGTTTCATCAAAATCTCGTCCTTCAATCCATGCATAGCCCTTACAGACCAATCTTTCTTTGTTCCAGACAACTTGTCCCTGCTCATTCAATTTATTCTTAAAGACCCATTTGGAACCTATGACATTTTTACCTTCAGGTCTAGGAACCATCTCCAAAGTATTTTTTTTCTCAATCTGGTCAAGTTCATCAATCATGGATTTAACCGAATGTTCATCTTTTCTGTTTGCATTAAAGTCTTTAGGTTCAAGCAAAGACAAAAAGGAAATCTGAGATTGTTCTAAGACATTATTCAACTGCTTTCTTGTTCGAGCTCCTTGGTTTATATGACCAACTATATGTTGTTGAGGATGATTCTTACTAATAATGCTAGAGGGTGTATTTGTCTTGATCTCTTGGTTTGAGTCATGCAGAGTATTTGTATCTAACTTATAGTCTTCTCCTTCTGATTCTTGGACCTGTTCATCTTCAGCTTCAGTTGTGTCCTTTGTAGCAGACTCAATATTTCTCACCCCTCTTACTGGGACTCCTTTATCAACCCTTAAATCAAGGCAATCAACTAATTTAGACAATCTTTTATTAAAGAATATATATGATTTACTATTGGTAGCATATCCTCAGAAGATTCCTTCATCAACGCTGTCATCATACTTGCCAAGGTTTTCATTATTTTTCTTTATGTAGCACTTAATCCCAAAGACTTCGAGGTGCTTGATTGAAGTAGGTCTTCCATACCACAGTTCATAAGGTGTCTTGTCACTGTGTGTTCTGACGTGGGATTTGTTAAGAATATGGATTGTTGTGTGTATTGTTTCTACCTAGTAGGTTTGACCAATGTTCTGCTCATTCATCATTAACCTGACCATTTGCTGAACTGTTCTATTTTTCCTTTCAACTACTCCATTTTGTTGTGGAGTTCCTGGGATTGTGTATTCTCTTTGGATCCCATGTTTATCACAAAATTCCTTGAAATCACTTGACATAAATTCTCCTCCTCTGTATGGTATTAATTCCTTTAACCTATTTCCTATTTGATTCTCAGTTAAAGCCTTAAATATTTTAAATTTCTCAAATGCTTCAACTTTTTCTTTGACAAAAGCAACCCAAGTGAGTCTGGAGTAATCATCAATGATCAACATGAAGTAGTTTTCCTTCCCTATGCCTTCTTGCCTTGATGGTCCACATAAATCCATATGAACTAATTGGAGTGGTTCATGTGTTGAAGTAGAGATCTTGGATTTAAAATGTGTCCTGGTTAGTTTTCCTTCTTGGCAGAGTTTACACACAGAATCTTGTGGCTTTGATATTATTGGAAGATCTTTTAATGCCTCAATATTTTTGAGCTTGATTAAGTGTTCAAATTTTATATGTCCAAGTCTCCTATGCCATAACCAGCTTTCATCATGTTTTCTTAGATGTCACTCAAAACTATCTTCTTTCAACACATATACATTATTTTTTGTCCTTATGCCTTTAGCCACTACTTGTCCTAATTTTACAAACTTTATCTTACAATCTTTGGAAGTGAACAACACATCACATCCTCCGTCACACAATTGACTTACACTAAGAAAATTATGTTTCAGCCCATCTAAGAGAAGAACATTTTGGGATTTTCCTTTACCATTATTCAAACTCACCATCCCTTTACCCTTGATTTTACCTGGTTCATCATTTCCAAAGGTCACATTTCCTGTTTTTATTTTACTTATAAACAAAAACTTATCCTTGTCTCCAGTCATGTTCTTGGAACATCCACTGTCTATATACCAGTGGTCTTTTTGTTTTTGAGTTGAAGTACTAGACCACATTTTTCACTATCTTTATTTTTCCATGTGTTGGCATTTCTAGCTAAGGGTTTTATCCTTTGATCTACTTTGTAATTCTTCAGATGGAATTTTGCAACTTTGTGGCCAAAGTTATGATAGTTATATAATTTGAGCTCATTTTTCAATAGGTCAAATTGATAGGTGCAAATTTTTGTACTCACTGGCTTTTTAGTTCTATGTTGGAAAGATTGTTTATTTCTTGATCTCCTTAGTTCCATGTCTCTAAACTTAATTTGACAATTTGCAATCTTATGACCAAAGTTAGAGCAGTAAAAATAGCAACCATGGAAGAAATTTTGGTACCTGAAGGATGGCCTTCTTCTTGGAATTTGTTTCTCCATCTTTTGATATCTTTGTTTTTTATCAGGGATCATCTTGTCTTTATTGTCTCTTGGTGGCAGAGTACTCACATGGTCTGATTGAATGATGACTTGGAACTTGATCATCTTTACTAACTCTTTTTTTTTTTGGTTGTTTGTTGCTTGAACCACCTATATAGCCTAAACCAGTCTTCAACAAAGGAGATCTTTGTTTGCTCAGAATGTCATTTAATTTTGCTGAGTCTTTAATGCTTGGAAGATTTTGGAGATACAATGCTTTAAACTTCTCCATCTCTTTTATGGTTCTTACTAGATCTTCTTCCAAGGCTTCACATCTTGTCTTCTTCTTTGATAATTGTTGTTTCAGAATGTCCTCTATTTTCTATACCTCTTCTAATTCCACTTTTAGTAGGGAAAAATCTTCATCATGATTTTTACTATCTTTCTCGAATTGTATCAACAATTCTTTTTGTTTTTTCTTCTTCAATCTGAGTCTAGCAATTTCTTCTAGAGAACTTATCAGTTCTCCTTCCAAGTCAACCACAACTTCTTAATCATCAAAATCACTTCTTATGGTTTTATTATCATAGTCCTCCTTGGCCATAAGCATAAATTCATTAACCTTATATTCACAAGCATAATCACTATTTGTGTCTCCTGAAGAGTTATCATTGTTTACACATAAACTTTACTTTTTACCAAATCTCTTGGATTTGTACTTCTCTTCACCTTCAACGTTCTGGTCCATCTTTTTGTGTGGAAACTTAGATGCAAATTGACCTATATTTTCATAGTTAAAACATTTGAAGGGAAACTTGCCTTGGTACTTGCTTGATCCTTTATTTAGTCTTCTCAAAAAAATTGCTTCAATTTCATTAGGCTCAGAATCCTCATTCTTATCTTCTTTAAATGATGATTCTCTAGAGGTGGGTTTATCTTTACCTATCCTCATTCCATAAGATGTCAGAGTTCCTAGGATTTTGTCAGTAAGAAGAGATTTTAGATCATTAAGTTCTTCTATAGCAGAGACCTTTGGGTTGAACCTATTTGGCAGAGATCTCAAAATTTTCTAAACTAAAGAGACATCCTCAATTTCTTCACCAAGTCCTTTCATTGCATTTACTAGTTCTTCAACTCTCATAAAGTACTTCCCAAGAGTTTCATCCTCTTTCATCTTTAGTTGTTCAAACCTTAATATGTAGGTTTGAATCTTGCAATCCTTTACCTTCTCATTACCTTCATAATTGCTAATGAGTTTGTCCCACATTTCTTTGGTAGATTCTAAGTGCATAAATTTTACAAATTCTGCTTCTGCAAGCCCACTCAGAATAGCATTCATAGCCTTTGCGTTGAAGCTGAATTATAACTTGTCATCCTTAGAAGCTAGTACAACTGGCTTTACATAACTAGTCTCTACCACATCCTAGACATCTGCACCTAAATCCATGTAATGTTCCTGACTTGGCTAGTCTAGGAAACGCTGCTAATGTGTGTGTAGGATCAAAGGTTTACAACATATAAATGATCATACAAATAATAAATGCAACAAAGGACTGCAAGTTTGTATTATGATATCTCTGTGGATTACAAAAATGGTCGAATGCGGCTGAATACTGACAATACTCGACTAGATCAACATACAAAGGATCTTAGCTGGAATATAAGTAAGCAACTGC
The DNA here is from genome assembly GCA_009831015.1 of Picea engelmannii. Taxonomy (NCBI): domain Eukaryota; kingdom Viridiplantae; phylum Streptophyta; class Pinopsida; order Pinales; family Pinaceae; genus Picea; species Picea engelmannii. The sequence goes on along the minus strand of ML790816.1, from coordinate 136,955 downwards.
GACTGAATAAAAACACTCGGCTAGATCAAAAGACAAAAGGATCTTAGACAGAATACAAATAAGCAACTGCGACTGAATAACAACACTCGGCTAGATCAAAAGACAAAAGGGTCTTAGCCGGAATACAAATAAGCAACTAAAAGATAATACCCGGAATATGGGAGAACTGAAGAATGATGGAA
>ML790816.1:109912-130945 GCA_009831015.1 Picea engelmannii | reverse complement strand
TTGACTTCTATTTTTAGCTCATAATGACTTAAAAGCGTTGTTAACTCTTGTTAGCTCAATGTCACTTTCCGAATATAACACCTATGACTAGGGTGACCTCTAGTAAAGCGTTGTTAACTCTTGTTAGCTCAATGTCACTTTCCAAATATAACATTTGTGACTAGGGTGACCTCTAGTAAAGCGTTGTTAACTCTTGTTAGCTCAATGTCACTTTCTAAATATCACACCTGTGACTGGAGTGACCTCTAGTAACCCTGTTTACCCCTCTTTGGCCCTGGCTATAGTCTAACGGGGTGGTTTAGACCATTAAGCCTCCTCTTCCGGAGCTCCTATTTGGAAAGGGACATTACAATCCATTATGTAGGTTCTCATCCTAACTTTCCAGAAGGAAAAGTTTGTTCCATTGAACAGGGGGGCCTTATTGGTTGAAGTTCCTTCATGGCTAGTCATGTTTAAGCTCTAGGATCTACCCTTAGATAAAAGGAACCCGCTCTGATACCAATTGTTAGACAACTGAGAGGAGGGGGCTGAATCAATTATTATTGTGCTTAAACAATTATACCCATTTAAACTCATTGCAGAACACTTAATGATGATCAAAATAATTCAAGGATGTAAGAAATAGAGTATTCAACATCAATCACACACATGAAGTATACAGAGATAGATATTCCTGAGGAAACCCATAAAGGAAGAAAACCTCTTCTTCTTAATATGAAAAGTAGTCTTTATTTTATGTACATTATCATTCTTTTGAGCACCCACTCTTTGTGAGGCTACCACCCTATTTTACAATATGCAACTTGTTGAGAGAACCAACTCTCTGGTTTCGCTATCATCCACTAGAAGGAAGCACCAACTCCCTGAGTGTTCCAACAACAACTGGATGGAAACACCAACTTCCAGTCACACATGCACCAACCTATATAATAGAGGATAATGGTTCTCCCTTGCATCACCCTACCACCCTAGTTTTTTTGGCTGCAACCAGATGGAAGCTACATCATCCCGTGTTCAAGCACCCACTTGAAACTCTGAGGACAAAAATCCTCCCTAGCACCACCCTACCACCCTGAGATATAAATCTTTGCTTGATGAAATTTGTTACAGTGATACAACATTTATCAATGACTTACCAGTGTCATCATTGTTCTGCTACAATGCTATGCTTTGCCTGCATCAATGTCTTTCTGCTCACATCTTCTTTCACTTTATGCTCTTTGCGCCATATCTGTTCTATGTTCTATGCCTCCCCTATGAACTTTCTCACTCTATTCATGTTGTATGATTCATTACATACAGTTCAACTTGTTTTAAAAAGAAACAACAACCTTCCTCTATCTAAGCATATTTCTTTTATTCATGCTCTCATCATTCGTTACACTACAACTCCAATGCTCAATGTCGAGAATCTCAGAAAGCTCAAGAGCCATGATTCCAGTGCTAAGGAACAATGATTCAACCTCTCAGGAACGATGATTCAGTTAGTGTAACTGAATCGTAACTGATCAAGAAATCACAAGATGAAACAACAACCCTTCGATCATATTCGGTTTGATCAATGTTGTTGGATTATACTTAAATACCTTATGTCACATGACCAACGACAGTGACCAGATGCTAGGATTAATGAGCACTTATCAATTCAATGGTCACGATTCAATATTCTGATAAGATGGATGGTTGACAAAACTTTTCCCTTTAGAACTTTGGGTTTTCAACTTTACAAACCTTCAAATCAGATCAGACAGTTTATTTCATGGAAACAAATCAATGGTTAGATTTTATCCTTGCACTCATCCTTTCATTCTTCAAGACAACGGCTAGGACTTAATCAAACATTGAGATGGATGGTTGACAAAACTTCTCCCTTTGGAACTTTGGGTTTTCAACTCTTCAAACCTTCAAATCAGATCAGATAGTTTATTTCACTGAAACAAATCAATGGTCAGATTTGATCCTTACACTCATCCTTTCATTGTCCAATTTGACGAATAGGACTTAATCAAACATTGAGATGGACGGCTGTCGGAACTTCGCCCTTCAGAACTTCAAGATTTCAACTTTTCAAACTTACACTATCCTTCCACCGTACTATGATCAACGGTTGAGAATACACATGAAGTGATATTTCATATCGGATGAATCATGTCTTGGTTGATATGGTCTACTAACGTGGTCTACCAAATTTCCTTTCTAACATGGTCTACCATATATCCTTGCTAACGTGATCTCCCATATGTCCTTGGATGACGTGGTCTGACACATGTCCTTACGGACGAGGCTTGCTGACGTAATATGATGACATAGATATCCCTAATCTGACGGTCATCGTATGTTCTCCATATCCAATGGTGCTTATTCATTTCAAATTTCCGGCTCTCTGAGATTTGGGTTTTTCAAATCTCAAAATGAAAAATCTGAAGTCAGATTTTTCCGGAGCTTCACCTCCTCGCATCTTTATACATGAACTAAATGTTGTTCCTCAATCGTGATGTTGGATCAATGACTCGATCTGTCTACAATGTAGCTCTTCTATCTTATCTTGTCCTTCCACTTAGAATGATCCAATGGTTGACAAAAATTCACATAAATGAGATCTCAGATATTTTAGCTCGCTTATCCTATCCTTCCACTCGAAATGATCCGATGACTGACGTGAATTTGGTTTTGATCTGACAACTGATGGGTATTCGGATAATCAAACTCTCATCCCTTTTAGCCCTGCTTATCCTATCTTTCCACTTAAAGTGATCCAACGGTTGTGAATATTCTTGAAGAAGATCAACGATCAAGGTGGTTTCAAAACCACAACTTGCGAGTGATTTAACTTGTCACCAAAACTCTGCTATTTGAAGTTGTGCATCGTTGGTGAGTCAACCACAATCGTCGATCTTCGAGGCTATAAGAGCTGACAGTCTTGACTAATTGCAGGAATGGAACTAGCATGATATTTAATTCCCCTTCTGATCTCCGCAATCTATCCCTGTCGTTGATCTGGCGATTGCACATTCGACAATCACAACTCAATCCAAATTAATCTGATAACTTGTTGGATCAACCACAGTCGTTGATATTCGAGTTTATGAGATATGACGATCTAGAACAATTGCAGGATTGGAACTAGTGAGTTGTTTAATTCTTCTTTTGCTGCCCGCAATTCATCCCTCCCTTTGATCTGGCTTGCAGATCCGACAGTCACAATACTCCAATGGTCCTCAAGCCCATGGTCACTTATATGACTGATGTTTATTATATGAGACGATCAACAACATCAATTTCTTGATCAGACAATTGCTGAGGCTTATGACCCTAAGCTTACGCTTTTCCTTTTGATCTTTGATCTCTTCATACTGTTTGATTCTCCTCCTGAGTTTACGTTTTTGTTTCGGAGCTTTGATATCTTCTTATTGTTCGCTCCTTCTCCTGAGCTTATGATTTTCTTTTTTTCCATCATCGCTATTGTTCTTTCCATCAATGAAAAGAACACTCTTCCTGTAAAATATGCCAACACATACTTAGAATTATAATATACGTCTAACTAGTCTACACCAATATATTTAAACTACAAAACAAATTGATAAAATTTAGCAAACCGAAACTAAAAAAACTCAGAACTAGGAAATATCGATCACTCACCAAGCACATGAACCTTGGGAGCCCCATTATGATGAGCACCAGTAGAAGGAGACGACATCAATGGGGCCTTGGAGCTTGAAGGAGCATACTTTCCTTCGAAAACCTAGAAGATCCCTTCATGCTTCTTCACAAGACATGAAACCATAGTTATTAGCAAACTCAACTGACACTCCAAAGCTTCCACACGCTACTGTAGATTCTAAATTGTCAACTCTTGAGGCATCCTTCTTTGTGCACCATTGCTTTTACATGTTATTATAACTCCACCGTTCAATAGAATTTCGTGTCCCTATTCCTGGTGGAACCAAGGTCAGGGATAATGTTTCCATCCTATTCATCCACAACTTCATCCCCAAATTGGGCACACCTATCTCTTACCTCAGCTTCTAATTCCTACATGGCCTCCTTATTAGTGAAGTCGATACCAAACTGACAATTCATGGTCGCCTCCTCTATAGCTAGGACGGGCTGAGTCTTCTTCTTGGGAGCTGACTCCCATTTTATTTTTTTGGGTGCCATGGAACCTCAATCAAAGCCCCACATAGAACCCTTGCTATGAAAACAACGAATCACCAAAACCCACCAAAAAAATATTTATGTTTTATAATTGATGAACAAATATGAGAGCGAAAGAATGAAAACCATATCCATTTGAGATTCTATCTTAGGTCGTCTCCCACGTGCAAGAATAATGTCTTCTAAGACGAGGTCATCCAAGTCATTTGTTTCCATTAATTACTTCATCAAAAACTTCTGCTACCTGAAATTGTGCATCGTATAGACCCTCAATCACCACTAATCTCCTACTTTCATTCTGAGGTATTCCTTCACCCTTCCATTTAATATCATGATATATATATATATATATATATATATATATATATATATATATAAAGAACCGATGTATATCCATATTAACTATGTATCTATCATGTAACGAGGGGTATCAAATCCTTTGAGATGCAAACATTTCCTCAACTTTTGTACTCTAAAAAAATATTTTCATATCGAAAGATTTGATGCCTCTGAATACATGATACATATGGAGTTAAAGTGGATTTACACAGCTCAATAAAAAATGGGATAAAAAATACCTAAAAATACATAAAAAAAAATCAACTATATTTTAATTGTTATTATTATTATTATTATTATTATTTTAAATATTAAATAAATAAGGAGTGGGAGGTGCAGTGGGGTCATCCTTGACTCCAAAGTAAATCATATAATTGAATATCCTTGGGACTGGGGAAAAACACAAATAACCAAGAAGAAGTCCTTGTGGTGTATATCTGAATCTAACTAATCGAAATATACAAATAAACCCAAGTTATCATCATTGGAGACTCTTATTTGATCATTGAGGGGCTACAAATGTTGAGAAAAGATGCGCACTCTAATATTAAATGGATCTAGCAAATAATGAGCATACACACAAAAAAAAAAAAGTCAAAATTTTGGACTACTATCATATCTATCGGGGAAAAAATCAGAAGGTTGATAGTATTTCTAAAACGACAGAACAATTCGCACATGGAAACATTAGAATCAATGGGGAACTTTTTTTAATACACCTCCCCTAATTCAATGCTGAAATTATGGAAAGAAAATTTAAGTCACATTATCAAGTGTCGAATGAGAACGTTAATAGAATGTCTCCTCTATCACCATTTCTTTTATAAAAGAAATCCATTTTTAATATTATATATATATATATATATATATATATATATATATATTTCTTTGTCGATTAAATGTTCTGTCACCATAAATTATCTTTCACATATTTATAATCATCATGGTGCCACCATGACAGCTTGAAGTCCCCAATACACCGATTTACTTTGTGTCAGGTCTTCTATTATCGTGATCGTCATCAATCGATGGATTTATTCACTCTATAGGTATACGTTTAACCTTTTTTATTTGTTTAGATATATTTTTTGCAACTATAGTTAAAATACATTCACCATGTATTAATGTGATATCACTTCAACTTAAACTGGTATATATATATATATATATATATATATTTTATGATTCAACAAAGATCCAATGTATATAATCCATAAAGTACTATACATATTACGCTATCAAAGCTATAACGGGTCGAATTCCTAGCCTAAAAAATAGGCTAGTCTATCAAAGCATATCAATCCTATTCAATTATATTTAAATCTTCTTATTGATTCAAATGGAAATACTTTAAGAGCATCCCATATGATAAAAAAATCTTGTTGGTGCTCCACGTAGGAGTACACCAAAACATATGTTAATATATGTAATCCATGCACAAGAATTTAAGTGATTTAACTTCAACGCATAATCCCTCTACCTGGAATAAGGAGAGAACTTGACTTATCACTTTGTGTGACAGATTGACTATCCATATTGGCAAGAGTAAAATGTTCCACGTCGTTTTCCAAACTCTAAGAATAGACAGGTAATCTAACGGTACTATAGCCATTTAAGATTTGAGGATGGCCAAGCTTTATGGAGGTGTCCCGATTCTCAAAAATCCATTGGGAACGTCGCATGGTTTCCTCTACTATAGTTTACCCTTCGAGGGTTTTGAACTTCTCAAAATAGTGTTATTATGGAGATATCTACGTAACACTGTATACCAGAGTTTATGACTCAATGATGGATAGTTTATCATACTATATTATTTCTTTTATACATATGCTTTATTTTCATTTTTATTTCTTCTAATAACGAATTGTTTTACTCTCTGCGCAGGTTGGGAAAGAAGCCAATCTGTTTTCATTACAGTCCAAAAATATTCTTTCTTTAAACTTGTTATTTTCTTTTGATAGCCTAGATGACTGGAATACGGTTTCTTATGTACTTCCATTAATATTAAGTTCTTCAATTATGTGTTGTTTGGAGCATAAATTCTGTTTTTGTACATAACTAATCTTTCTAATTGTAACTGAATTTTGATTCTTCCTTATTTGACTTACTATTTTGATATTTTTCTTGAATTTGAGTGTATCTGCTACTTTATTTTCTTTTTTTTTAATATGTTTTATCTGAAAATCATATCATATTGTACATTACTGCTAAAAATTGCATTTAATTTTCTGCTAAGTGCATTTGCTACTTTATTTTCTTCTCCTTTAATATGTTTTATCTGAAAATCGTATTCTCAAGTAGGAAAGATAAGCATCTTGCTTGTCTTGCATTTAGATTTAGCTAATCAAATAAAGACTTAAGGTTGATATTGTCACATTTTAACAAAACTCTCCTACCCAGCAAGTAGTGTCACCACATCTTTAAAGCATGTACGATAACAATTCATTCTAATTCAAGTGTTTCATAGTTGTTTTCATGAGGTTTTAGTTTTTGAGACTCATAAGCAGCTACATAATCATCTTGTAACGACACACCTCCCAATCCTTCTAGTGAAATATCAATGTAGACCACAAAGTCCTTATGTGGATCGTCTATCTTCAAAATAAGGGATGTCGTTCATAATTGTTTTAACTTTGAAAAGTTCTCTTGACACTTCTCGTTCCATTTAAGTATCATTCCATTTTTCTACAAAGATGTTATTGGATAGTAAAGTTTTCAAAACCCCTCTATGAACCTATGATAATACCCTATTATTCCCATAAAATATCGAACATCTGACTTATCCTTTGGCACATGCCAATCTAAAATTGCCTTGACTTTTTATGGGTCAATAGATATCCCTTCTCCTGAAATCACATGTCCTAAATACTGCACTTTGCCCTTATAAAATTCACACTTATTGAACTTTGCATATAGTTGATGTTCTCTAAGTGTTTGTAGAACTAGTCTTAAGTGTTATTAATTTTTTTCTCTAGTCTTTGAATAAATCAATATATCATCGATGAACACAATCAAAAACTTGTCCGAATATTTTCTCAACACATTGTTCATTAAGCACATGAATATAGCCGGTGCATTAGTTAAACCAAAGGGTACCACTACAAACTCAAAGTGTCCATATCTGGTTTGGAAAGTAGTCTTATGAATATATTGTTCTTTAATCCTAACTTGATGGTATCTTGACTACAATTTTATCTTTGAAAATATTTTGACTTCCCCGAATTGATAAAACAAGTCGTCAATACAGGGTAAAGGATACTTATTTTTAATCGTCATCTTATTAAGTTTCATGTAATAAATACATAACCTAAAGGTTCCATCGTCATTTTTAACAAACAAGTTTGGTGTTCCCCACAAAGACACACTAGGTTTAATGTATTGTTTATACATCAACTCTTGAAGATTGATTTTAAGTTCAGTCAACTCAGGATTACTCATCCTATAAGGTGCTTTAGACATCGGTGCAAATCTAGGTTTACTACTTGTTGGTCTTAAATTATGCACTTGAATGCTATAGGACATAGCTATGCCACCTCAAGTTATCAATGGTTTGTTTTTTTTATTTATTAAGTTGGTGGGTCAGCTAAACGATTGGTTTTTCAAAGATGAAAATATGGCTGGACTGGCCAAACGATATGAATGTAGGTTATCCTTAGCTAATGGTATGAACTTTGATCAACAATTGAGGATATGGAAAGATAAACAAGGAAAATAACAACAAGAAATGCAATTAATTACCTATTGTGTGATAATTAAGACTTAAAATGATATTTTAAGGCCTAGAAAAATATCTCGATACAAATCATCCAACAGGGTGTCAAATAAACAATATTTTTACTAAAACAATAGTTGTTTAATAGGTTTCATAATAATAAAAATATGAATTAGAACAATAGTTGAAAGAAGAAGGAAATGTACATTGCACACCTCACAATTTGCATCCAGGATGAAATTAAAACACATGATTACTTGAGCAAGAAAACACAACTGTCATCAATATATATTCACCAGGTAGAGAGATTTACCATCATATGAGTAGGTCCAATCAATTTTAATGCTTGAACATTTTCACTAAAAACTTAACCCCTCTCACATACAAAAACTACATATTTATCAGAGTTGCAGAGGCTCTCGTCCATCTAGGAGTGAGGATTAACTCTATACTTCCAATTGTAAACCTATTAATTAACTTAACTAAACACATTGCTCGAGTATATTAAGGAATAATTCGATCTTGACTTAATAAAAAAATAGTGATTCTTATCACACATAAAAGACCACTTATTATCCTTTAATCTAACAGAGTCTTGCAATTAAACAACTAAAAAGTGCTACTTAGTAATGAAACTAGATTGATGTGTATGCTGGAGTGAACTGAGATTTGACAGAAAATGACTAGGAGTGAAAAAAATGAGTTATGTATTGAGCACTGGCATGCATGCACGATGTTGGAGGCCACTGGAGATAATGGAATGTGTTAGCAGTGTTTTTCCCCAACTTATCTCTTGCGGGAGAGAAGAAAGTCATCTGGCATTTTCCCAAAGTCTCTGATATTATTTATGTAGCCCGAATTATGTCTTCTAGAGTTCTTGGTTGTTGAGTTGCAGGGTACGGATTGCAAAACTTTTGTTCTCTATTGTTGGCTATCTTCCAACTATTGCCAGATGAACAATCTGATGACGTGGACTAGCTCTACATTCCCTAGTTTGGCACCCTTTTCAAACTTCAAAATATGCCATTAACGGAGATAATCCACTTCAAGAATTTGATGTTCGAGAGTTTTTGAGCATAGAATATTCATATCTCCTAGAGGCCCAGACTGGCAGAGTCATTAACCACCACTTTCTCTAATTAACCTGAGATTTATCCTTAAACATTTTTTGTTTCAGCAGAGTCATTAATTCATTCTTTTCTTAAGATAATAAAGCCGAGATTAAGACTTAAATCATTTGGTTTTTCAACACTTTGAAAATTCGGGGGTTTGGGAGCTTCTGAATGCTGAGTTTTAGAATCTCCCAGAGTGACAATGTTGCAAAGTTACATGGCAGTGAGGACCCACTTTAGTTGTTCGAGGCTCCAGTACTTTCAGGCTCTGACACTTCGGAGGTTCGGAAAACTGTGCTCACTTTGAGGTGAAATCCCCCGGAGTGCTAAACTCTCAGAGTCATTATCCATATTTATCTTAATTAACCTGATATTAATACTTTAATCATTGGACTCCAGATTTTCGGTGTTCGGGAGTTTCTGAATGAAAATTCTATATACCTCCCAAATGGTTCTCTCGTAGATCCGATGTGTTCACATGACCTCACTATCGTTGATGTGTTCACATGAAGAGAGTGACATGTGTCACCTATAAATGAGTGAATGACATAAACCAAATACCCTCAAATGAGTGCCACATGTTGACTACCGATGGATGCCACCTATCACCACGAATGAATTCTATGTGGCTCCGATGTTTCGGCATTTGGGAGTTTTTTACTACCAAGTGTGGATACCTCTCATATGGCTGATCTCACAAAGTGATGCAATGGTTCTTTGCTCTGACATTTCGACATTGGAGATTTTTTGACAAACATGAGCTCGATTGCCGGAATGCCAAAGTTGCAGAGTGAATTTTGTGTAACTTTATGATTAAACCTCATGCCTTTCTGGAACTCTGAATTTATGAAAGCCATTGATCTGAGTGGCCTGTTGGATCTACACCATTGCAATTTTTACCTGTCTTCTCTCACAATCTGAGCCCAAAATTGACTTCTTTGAATTGTTGTGTTTTTTCCATGGGTGTTCCCTGTGCATACAAAAGACTTAGTTGACCTATTTCATGCTCAATTAGTGATAAACATCATAACAAGTATTTTCAAACTCAAAACATAACATGTAATGACCTTTCAAGGAAGCAAAATATGGTGAAAAATAAGTAAAAAATGGGTAAGGGCCATTGAAGATGAGTGATTAAATCATGGAGACTAATCTTAGTAAACACAAAAAAAAAATCAGACTTGATGGATGTATAGGGTAGAGGAGGGAAAGGGTAGGTATGCAGACATAGGTTACAACATTGGCTCCAACCGGGGATAGAACTTCCCTATGAGGTGCTAATAATACTAGATTAGGTGCCTTACCTCTCAAAACCTCACTCCCACTTGTTGTAGCTTACCTTTGTTTCTATCTACCAGCCATGTATATCTTCTTCTACTGACCATATTTAGAGATGGCACCAATTTTTCCTGTCTTATAAAAGAAGATCAAACCAACAACACTAACACACCCCAGTTCCTTTGTTGGGCTATGTAGTCTTTATTCACACACAAACCAACTAATCAAATGAAAATGGAAAAATGAAAGTAGTTATGGTACAAGAGGGGCCTTCCCTCATTCTTTCAAGCAAAATAGTCTTTCAGGAAGTGCCCATTTACTAGGCCCCCACAAATTTCATTGTCTTGTAGATTGTGTTAAAGAAATGTGTTATTTTTAAGAACCTCGACCACCTTAAAAGGACCAAACCATAGGTTATTGAACTTACCATGCTTAGACTTTTCTTCCCTTCTGGAATCCCACCTGAAGACCAAGTCGCCTTCTTGAAATATCTCCATCTTGGTTTTCTTATCAAAATATGACTTGATTTTTCTTTGGTATGCCTCAGTTATCTGATTCAGTGCTTCTCTCTTTTGTTGAACCTCTATAATATGAAAGATTCTCCTCTAGGTGTCATTTGGCTCCTCCATTTCTTCGTGTAGTAATTTAATAACCGACAGACCGAGTTGAATAGGGAAGACAACATTGTTGGACACACCTACCACACTTAGAGGGGGGGGTGAATGAGTGTGGGGATCTTTTTCTGAAAACTTCCCTTATACACAGAAAATCCTTAGTTAACACTCAACATTTTCTCATTACTCATTGTTGTCATTTATAATCAGTTACATGTGAATACATATCAGCAACATATATCAACAACATATCATCAACAAATCATCTCCACAAGGAACACAAAGAACACAAGATGCATGTACAATTTTTCTTTTTATTATGGACTTCAATCCGGGGGTTTTTCAGCAACAACTAAATAACGTACAACTCTACAAGAGAACCAGCTCTATATACAAGACTCAACTTACATTCTCAGCACCAACTGATATGAGGAAAAAATCCTCAACAGATATCAATCTGTCAACATAAACAAGTGCATCAACCATGCACCAACCTGTGCCAAACAACCTGTAATCAACCTATACCATAAACAAGTGCATCCAACCATGTACCAAGTATACACCAATAATGTGTCAACTACTCATCAAGAATGACTCATCAATATGTACCAACATCATCAAATATACACCTCATGAATGTGCCAACTCATCAAATGCTTGTCTCAACCATGACTAGTTTTGGATTAGTCAACAAGCCCAACTTGAAATAATCATATATTTGTACCTGTAATGAATAAAGATATGAAACTGATACACAATATTATTCAGTGTGTTTTATGCAATTCCTCCAGGTGGCACTACTTGGAACCTCTCATAAAACGAGTTATAGAAAAAATGGCATACCTTGCTGAATTTTGGATTATTCTAGAGAGTGACCTTGTAGAGCGTGCCCAAACAAAAATATTTGTTGAATTTATCTAAAAAAGTTACAAAAAATACTACATACAGTACCCTAAGCAACACATTTGGTATCACTAAATTTGAATATGTTATGAAGAAGTTATGACGGTTTTACCTGAAACACCTATTTTTGACTAGTTTCAGAACTAGCCACAAACCCTATTTTCCACGGAGTGTAACTCACAAACTACAACAAACCACAAGATAAATTGTTTACCACATATACTTGGGTTTGTTTTCTCAATGGAATATCAATTTCACGGTCTGAATCATTATAGAAAAAACGTTATAGCGAAAATTGTGAGATGACCTGTAAATAACATACCTTAGAAAGCATCATCAAAAGAATTTATCCTCCCTTCAATTGCGGCCTTCTTTTCTTCACCTTCCTTATGAAATTTGTCTTAGATGTCCTTGGTTACCTCAGTCACCTATAGATCTTCAATATGCTCAAGTGTTCCACACCAAAAATGCTCAAGAAGCTCTCCATCAATACTCCAGAATATATTCTGATAAGAATCTCTCCATTGATCCACAAAGAGGATAATCTACAAGAGACCATTGCTATCTTATTTATAATTTCATCCTCTAGGTCACTTAACCCATTTTTAGGTCACTTAACCCATTTCTAGGTCATTTAACCTATTTTTCTTATTTTAGGGTTAACCACTTTCCATAAATAGAAAATTCTCCAATATTTTATCATTTAAATATTCCTTCTTGATTTTCTCATCTTACTTGATCATTTCTTGACTTTTTCACTTCTCTTTATTATTTAAATAATCCACCTTGACTTTGTAACCTTACTTTATCATTTAAATAATGATTTCTTCTTTTAGGTCACTTAACCCATTTCTAGGTCACTTAACCTATTTTCCTTATTTTTAGGGTTAACCACTTTGCATAAATAAAAGGCTCTCCAATACTTTATCATTTAAATATCCCTTCTTGATTTTGTCACCTTACTTTATCATTTCTTGATTTTGTCACTTCTCTTTATTATTTAAATAATCCACCTTGACTTTGTCACTATACTTTATCATTTAAATAATGATTTCTTCTTTTAGGTCACTTTGACTTCTTTGACCTTGGGGGCTTCAAGCCTTCATGTGGGGGTCCTTCATCTTCGTAAGGGCATAACTCTCAAACCATGAAGAGTTATGTGACATTCCACATACCACCTGAAATGGCATGACAAACACTATCCATCTAGGATAGTTTCACCAACAATTTCCTTGATCTTCATCTCATTATACCACATACAAGCATGGGTCCTCCAACCATTCTTCTAGGATAACTCAATCCATAAAGAATCTTCCCGTGAGGGATTTCACCATAATGGAACCACTTCCGAGTTCATCCATTTATGCACCTTTTCAATCATGACAAGGAAATAATGAGAGGAAGGGTCCTCCAACCATTCTTCTAGGATAACTCAATCCGCAAAGCGTCTTCCCGTGAGGGATTTCACCATAAGGGGACCACTTTGGAGTTCATCCATTTGTGCACCTTATCAATCATTATAAGACAATAATGAGTCATCTATACATTTTTCCAACAATGCATCATATACCAATGAAACCACAACAATCCATCTTAATCATGTATCAATGACAACTCATTGATACATCTTCATCATATCAATGACAACTCATTGATCCATATTCATCTATGTATTCTCATCAAGGAAAATACATATTATATTACATCAATCATCAATCAATCAATCCTTTGACATAAATCAATCACTTGACATCAATCAATGACACCAGTCAATCAAACCATTGGCATCAATGACAACATGATCCAACAATATCCCCCTTTGGCATTGATGGAAATACCAACATTGATGTCAACACCAATTACCAATTATTGATTTCAACATGTAGATAAGGCATTCTCTACATCAATATGTAATGTGACTATCTCTCCCCATCAATAAACATCAATCACATCAATGTGATTAACTCTCCCCCTTTAACATCAATGGCAAAGGGCCATTCTCATCTTGGGGCTGCTCCCCTTGCTTGAACTCTCCTTGGGGCTACTCCCCCTATCTGAATTCTTTTGATATTCCTCTGATTATCTCTCCCCTTTTGAACAAGGGATATAACTATGATGTAATGCTGAAGATACATCGAACATACTTCCCCTATGACCATTTCTCCCCCTGAAATTATGCTCCTGTGCTCTTTCTTCAAGTATAGGGCTCTTTTCTAGGTATGCATCTAATAAATATCTCCTCCTAGAATCATGGGAAGAAGAATGACTCCCCCTATGGGTATGTCTCCCTTATCTTTTCTGCAAGATGAACATTGTGCTACCATATAACGATCCTTAGACCTGTTCATGCATCAAACTCATGCCATACCAAGCATCATGGAGCAAAATATATGTCAACAATGAAATAAGGAATCATGAGAAAAATATCAACCAAGTACATCCTGTAAAAAATGTGTGCTCATCATGCACAACACCTATGTACATCAATCATGTACATCAACATCATGCAATGTGACAAAAGATATCATTCATGGAATGTATCAATCATATTCATTTATCAACATGCCAACATGTGCATCTACCAATATGCCAACCATGTGCATCCACCAATATGCCAACCATGTATCATATCACCCATGATATGTCTCCATCATGAACCAAGTCCCACAATTAGGTATCTCAAACAAATGCCAATTGTTGCGCTGATCAAGTAGTACCAATGGTGTAATATCATCAAGCATATTCCATCTATGAGTGTACCAAACATGTACATTACCATGCATCAAAAACACAAAATGATGAATCTTATATATGTATGCCAAATCCTCCATAAAACATGTGCCAATCAAACTGTTAGTAGGTGCCTCTTCCAATGTACTAGAAAAGTACCAATCATGCATCAACTATAGATCAACAATGATGTACAACATGATCACCTCATCAAATCACCAACCATATGTACCAATATGTAGCCCAATCCACATGAAAAATGAATGCACCATGATATCAACATATGCTTCCAATAATACATCATAAGATATATCAATGAAACTCAAATATGTACCAGCCATGTACACCAACAGATCAACATCAATCCATACCCATGGGTTAGTTTCATGCACTCGAGATTTTATTTTACATAATCCAATAGATCAACACTTAAACCTGCAACAAATAGTGTCAGAACCTGCAACAAACAATGTTAGACCCTGCAACACAGAGTTATACCATCTCATCAAGTTGCAACTCATGTGCATTTCCTTTTTCCTGAGTCTTTACCACATATACGCGGCCTGCTTCACAATAGAGCACATATGTACGCGACCTATTCAAGGTCATCCGATGTATGTACACGAATTATACCACTGTCACCCACGTATGCCTCAGTAGATGACCTACCTGAGATTCCCTTCAGTCTGTCATTCCATTATGGTTGCTCTGTCTTCTTCACCCACTTCTGTAGATGTCCCTTCTCCTCAGAACTTGAGCTCTGAGCATCCATCTTTTCAAAGATGTCTCCTTTACTTACTTTATTTCTTCTTCTAGCCATGCTATGTGAAATCCTCATTATGGACTTTCTTCTTCTGTTCCAACACTCCTAGGATTTGTGGCCAAATCCACTACATCTGTAGCATCTCATGGTGTTACAATGAACAACAATGTGTCCTACTTGATCACATATCCAACACCTCATGGTCTTACAAAATATTCCATTATATCTCATTTCATAAGATCTACATTCAAAACATTTGTGACCATATTCATTACATGAATAACAATGCCCATGAAAAATACTTTCATACCTTTGCTTTGGTGTCCCAAGAATAGCTTCTTGATTTCTTCCTTTCTTTATTATTTTGAGATTTTCTTTGCCTTGTGTAGATGGTTGCTTTGCAACATTGTCTTCCTTATTTGATGGATTTAACTGATGCTTCTTTGAGGTGCTTGCTTCAGCATGTGTATCTTCTCCTTTGTATCAAAGACCTGATTTATCATATGGTGATCTTTGACTTTCTAACATCTCATCCAATATTAGTGAGCTATTCAAGAATTTGTTTGAATTTTCTACCTTCTTTCTAAGGTCAACAATTTCAGCTTATAGTTTAGAACATAACTCTTCATTTTGATTTATTTGATTCTTCAATAGTTCCTCTATTCTTTTGCTTCTTCAATTTGGGTCTTGAGATGGACAATAGTTTCAAAACTTTTTCTAATCTCATCATCTACCTTCACATTTTCTTTTTCATTCTTTAGTCTTGTGATTCCTTCTTCCTTTTCTTCTAGTTGAGTCTTATTGCTTTCTTTGAGCATTTCATTTAACATCAGGATGTACCTTTGACTCCTCCTAAGAAACTTTTTCGTGTTATCTGAAAGATAGTTATAGTGTGTATAAAAATGATCACTTCTATATCTATATAAACCCTCTTCAATTTCCTTTTTAAGTTCTAATAGATTTTTATCTATTCTTTCCATGGGATAACTATCATCAAACTTTACACAAACTGTTTCTAGATCATCTTCTTCACTTAAGAAAAATTCAACATCATCACATTTTGAATCAATGCAATCACGAGTCTTTGGAGATTCTTTACCTTCATTTGAAGTATCTTCAATATCTTCCTTCTTTCCAACATCATCACATGATTCTTTTCCTTTATTTGAAATTCCTTCAAAATCATCACATATGAAATCAAGAGTTAGAGATTCTTTACCTTTGATAGTCTTGACAGAGTGGTATTCAACATCTTCTTTCTTTTCTTGATATGTCTCCTCTATCTTTAGCCATAGATCCTTGGCGGAAGTGCATTGTCCCATGCTTTCTTTGATAGGGATTGAAAGTCCACTAGAATGTTCTTGAGATCAAATGCATCATTCTTCTTTACTTCCCTTTGAGCTGCAAAATTTGACTTGTTCCTCAACGGTACTGATCCACCAATGGCTGCCTTCCAAATAGTTTCTCTCATTGTCTTCAAATACACTCTCATCTCTATTCTCCAAGTAGAATAGTTTTCCTCATCAAGGATTGGTATTTCATCATCCATTTGTGTGTCTATGAATCTCCTTCAAGCTTGTTAAGTCTTGTAGTGAAGGCCTGCTCTGATACCAATTGTTGGACACACCGACCACACTTGGAGGGTGGGGGGGTGAATGAGTGTGGGGATCTTTTTCCCAAAAATTCCCTCTTACACAAAAACTCCTTAGTTAAAATTCAACATTTTCTCATTACTCATTGTTTTCATTTATAATCAGTTAGATGTGAATACATATCAACAACATATATCAGCAACATATCATCAACAAATCATATCCATAAGGAACACAAAGAACACAAGATGTATGTACAATTTTCCTTTTTATTATGGACTTCAATCCGGGGGTTTTTCAGCAACAACTGAATCGAGTACAACTCTACAAGAGAACCAACTCTATATGCAAGACTCATCTTACATTCTCAGCACTTACTGAGATGAGACAACAATCCTCAATAGATATCAATCTGTCAACATAAACAAGTGCATCAATCATGCACCAACATGTGCCAAACAACCTGTAATCAACCTGTACCATAAACAAGTGTATCCAACCATGTACCAAGTATATAACAATCATGTGTCAACTACTCATCAATATGTACAAACATCATCAACTATATACCTCATGTATGTGCCAACTCATCAACTGCTTGTTTCAACCATGACTAGTTTTGGATTAGTCAACAACCCCAACTTGAAATAATAAAAAATTTGTACCTGTAATGAATAAAGATCTGAAACTGATACACACTATTATTCAGTTTGTTTTATGCAATTCCTCCAGGTGGAACTACTTGGAACCTCTCATAAAAGGAGTTATAGCAAAAATGGCATACCTTGTTGAATTCTGGATTATTCAGGAGAGAGACCTTGTAGAGCGTGCCTCACACAACATATTCGTTGAATTGATCTAAACCTTTTACACAACATACTAAAGACTGTACCCTAACCAACACATTATCTCTTACTTAATTTGGAGCTGTTATGAAGTAGTTATGACATTTTTACCTGAAACACTTGTTTTTGACTAGTTTCAGGACTAGCCACAAACCCTATTTTCCACAAAGTGTAACTCCCACAATACAAAGACCCACAAGATGAATGTTTTACCACTAATACTTGGGTATGTTTTCTCACTTTCATAGAAATTTAACGATCTGAGTCATTATAGAAAAAAAACGTATAGAGAAAATGGTGAGATGACCTGTAAATAACATACCTTAGAAAGCATCATCAAAAGAATTTATCCTCCCTTCAATTTCGACACTCTTTTCTTCACCTTCCTTCTGAAATTCAGCTTATAAATCCTTTGTTACCTCAGTCACCTATAGATATTCAATATGCTCAAGTGTTCCACACCAAAAATGCTCAAGAAGCTCTCACAAGAAGCTCTCCATCAATACTCCAAAAGATATTCTCACAAGAAACTCTCCATTAATCCACAAAGAGGATGATATATAAGAGACCATTGTTATCTTATTTATACTTTCATCCTATAGGTCACTTAAGCCATTTTTAGGTCACTTAACCAATTTCTAGGTCACTTAACCTATTTTCCTTATTTTAGGGTTAACCAGTTTTCATAAATAGAAATTTCTACAATATTTTATCATTTAAATATTCCTTCTTGATTTTCTCATCTTACTTTATCATTTCTTGATTTTTTCACTTCTCTTTATTATTTAAATAATCCACCTTGACTTTGTCACCTTACTTTATCATTTAAATAATGATTTCTTCTTTTAGGTCACTTAACCCATTTCTAGGTCAGTTAACCTATTTTCCTTATTTTTAGGGTTAACCACTTTCCATAAATAGAAGGCTCTCCAATACTTTATCATTTAAATATCCCTTATTGATTTTTTCACCTTACTTTATCATTTATTGATTTTGTCACTTCTCTTTATTATTTAAATAATCCACCTTGACTTTTTCACTTTACTTTATCATTTATATAATGATTTCTTCTTTTAGGTCACTTTGACTTCTTTGACCTTGGGGGCTTCAAGCCTTCATGTGGGGGTCCTTCATCTTCATAAGGCCATAAATCTCAAACCACGAGGAGTTATGAGACATTCCACATACCACCGGAAATGGCATGACAAGCACTATCCATCTAGGTTAGTTTCACCAAAAATTTCCTTGATCTTCATCTCATTATTCCACATACAAGCATGGGTCCTCCAACCATTCTTCTAGGATAACTGATCTGAAAACAGATCCAGAAGCCAGATAGGGCTTAAAAATGCTCAAAAATTAAAGTGCTCGGAATGCGACGAAACCTGTTTCATTGCGTCCGTCTCGTCTTCCTGAATCCGGTGGTATAATTTTTATCGCAAACGAAGTCCGTATGAGGAAGATATCGCCTTATGTCCGAAAAGCCAAACAGGCAAAATTTTGGGATGCTGACTGTACCTGTCCGTACAGTCCGTACAGACACGTGTCAGTCCGTACAGTGCTGACGTGGCACATCCGTACAGTGACACGTGGCAGGTCGTACAGTTGACGTGGGCCAACCAGAAGGCGACACGTGGCGGCGCAGGATGAGGACACGTGGCGGTCCGTACAGTGACGTGGCAGTGCAGGATGATGACACGTGGCAGCCTCACAGGGTGACACGTGGCAGGATGACGTCAGCATTGACGTGGCAACCGTACGATGACGTGGGCCAATCGGTGTTTGACACGTGGCATGACGTGGCAGGTCCGTACATGGGACACGTGGCAGCACCAGGGAGTGCCACGTGGCATGCTGATTTGGCATTTTTGGCAGGCGAACGGGCCAATATCAAGGTGACACGTGTCACCACTCACAGGGTGACACGTGGCACAAGGTGATGTCATCGCTGACGTGGCAGCATGGCAAAACGACGCGTGGATGTACGGCGGTCTACGTGGAGACAGGTGTACCAATCAAATTACGACACGTGTCCTGTTCCGGTTGGTGAAAAAAGGGCGCCACATGGCCCACTCAGGGGAGGCCACGTGGCACCCCATGGTTGGTGGTTGGTGTCGATGTGGTTGTCTACGTGGCGAGGTTCCGTGTGTTTGGCGGACGGTTGCAACCGCGGGGTTCCGTGATATTTGGTCGGGGTTCCATACCACTCGGAGCGGGGTTCCGTTTCCACCAACGGTGAGTGGTTCCAAATGGCGCGGACCGTTAAGCCCTCGGATCCCGGGCCAAGCCCACGGGACCGGGGCCAACGAATATTTAGCGGGGCGTTTAATAATAAAGCCATGGTTCGGTGGAACGCGCCATATGACCTCGACTTCCGGAGCAGGACGGGTGTGTGTGGCCCGCGCTTAGCGCGTGGCCACATGCAATGACATGTGACCTAAATAAGGGGGCCGCGCCCGTGCTTTGGGGGCTAAAGCCCAATTTATTTAATAATGTGGGTTTTTTTCAACAAAATGTGGTTATTTTTAAATTAATATTAAGCTATTTTTAGCTGATTTATCCCATTTTTGGGGGATATTGGGCCTTTTTGGAGGCCAGATTCTTGGAGGAAGTTGGGGATGTGAAACCAACTCCTCAGCTATATAAACCAGGCCTGTTTGAGGCCAAGGGACAGGTCAGATTTGCAGAGTTATGCTGTTGGAGAGCCAAACCAAAGCCATTTTGTTGCAGGGTAGCCCTTGAGATGGAAACGCTGTCGGATCGTTTCTGGGAGCTTGGAGCATCAGATTTGCGTGCATTTTCTTGCATTGGGTTCTAGAGATCTGTGTCAACAAGACCAGATCAGTATTGTAGCCTTTAGGCATTGCTGAGATGTAATTTTGAGCACTTGAGCAGAAATAAAGAAGCCTCCCCCACAGGAAAAAGGCCCGGAGACGTAGGCAAACATTGTGCCGAACTCCGTTATCAACCTGCGTTCTTATGGTTTGCTG
>ML790816.1:31404-105395 GCA_009831015.1 Picea engelmannii | reverse complement strand
AAAAAAAAAAAAAAAAAAAAAAAAACCTTGAAGTGGTGTGGCTTCCATAAGAGCCCCTGGCATAACACTGTTGATTATTGCTCAAAATAGTTTCTAGTGGTTGAAGTTAAAGCCTATGATTCCGATGCGGGTTCCGACTCTGAGTCAAAACCATAACGAGGGTGATGGATCATTGACGTGAAACCCAGTGCCACTGTTGTGACCACCAAGATCCAGCCTGACGAACCAGATGAGCCCGAGGAAGAAGAGCGCCTCTTCCATTCACATATGTGGGTGAAAGGAACCTCGCTGCACTTAATCATTTATAGTGGTAGCCATAAGAACCTCATCTCAGCAAAGTTCATCAAGCAGATATCCCTACTGACAACACCGCACCTGTAACCCTACACCATTGGATGCCTCCGCCAAGGAAGTGATCTTCACATCAACCAACAATGTCATTTGTTGTATGACATCAAGCCCTTCAAAGATGAGGTATTGTGTGATGTTTCTCCTCTTGAAGTTTGTAATGTTATTTTGGTCCAATCTTATTTATGGAAACTTCATGTTGTATATGATTCTAGGCCTCACAGTTTCAATATTACTTTGAACAAGAAATTGTACAGGATACTCGAGTCAATCCCACCTAGTGTTGTTTCCTTGATATCTTCCAAGCAATGCAAGAATGTCATCTCTCAGATCGGGAAGCTTGTATTCTTTGGGATTCTCTCCCAGAGTGAGAAAAATATTACTGCCACATCGAGGGCCTCCGCGACTGAACTCTCCATGTAGCAGAATCAAGTGGATAAGGTCATGGACAAATACACAAATATATTTGTCTCACCTACTGGGGTACCTCTACACTGTCAACTCAAGAATCCCATCAATATGACCCCTGATGTACCGCTACCGAATGGGCCAGTCTACCATCCCTCTCTGTTAGAAAATGAGGACATCAAACGATAGATCCAAGAACTTCTCCACAAGGGGCACATCTGCCTGAGCTCATCAACTTGTGGGAGCCCAATCATGCTCGTACAAAACAAATACATGACCTGGCCAATCTGCATTGACTATTGGGTCCTAAATAAAATCACACTCAAGAACCGGTACCTGATTCCCCAAATTGATGATCTCCTTGATCAACTTAAAGGGGCCAATTAATTCAGTAAGATTGATCTAAAGTCTGGCTACCACCAGGTCCCAATAGAACAAACAGATGTACGGAAGACAACCTTCGATTCAAAAGAAGGTCTTTTTGAATGGCTGGTCATTCCCTTTGGTTTGACAAATGCTCCAACAACTTTCATGAGGATGATAAATGATATCCTACAACTCTTCACCAATACTTTCGTATTAGTGTATTTGAATGATATCCTCATCTACAACAAGACTTGGGCAAAACACTTGCATCATATTCAACAGATGTTGCACACCCTGCAGCAGCACAAGTTATATGTCGGCTTGGAAAAATGATGCTTCATCATGGACAAGGTCTAGTACCTAGGCTACATCATTGATCAACATGGTGTGCACGTGGATCTAGCCAATATCCAGGTCATCTATGACTAGACATCCCGAACCACACTCACTGAGCTTCAAATCTTCTTAGGCCTTGTCAATTTCTACTGTAGCTTCGCGTTGGGATTCTCTCACATTGCACGGGCCCTCAACCAAGTAAATAAGGGTGTTGGTAAGGAAATATTTTTGTGGGGAATGTCCCAACAACATGAATTCAATGATTTTAAGCATTTCTTGTTCTCATCCCCATGACTTTCATTACTGGACCTATAGAAACCCTTTGAGATCAAGACAAATGCTTCAGACTATGTTATTGGTGCATTTCTCACTCAGCACGGCCACCCCGTGGCCTATCATAGTGAGACACTATCAGATGTCATCCGTAAGTACCCTAGTTACGAAAAATAAATGTACTCCATTGTGCAAGTCATCTTCCATTGGAGAAATTACATTCTTGGGAAAGAAACAATCATCCACACTGATCATAAGCCATTGAAATTCACGCAATAACAAGGAAAATTGCATAATGACTGCCATCAGAAGTGGTTCACATACTTGCAATAGTTCCACCTCAACAAAAAGTATAAAACATGAAGTACCAACGTATTCACTGATTTCCTTAGCTAAAATCTAGTCACGACACTCTCCACTATGCTAGAATCTTGCAGCCACGAGACCACCAGATAGCCCCACCTCTATGAGATAGACACGAACTTTGCCACCACCTAGCAAATGCTGGGAGAAAACTCAGTTGTCACTAATTTTCATATTCATGATGGGATGTTGTTTCGTCTGGGTCATATCTGCATTCCATCAAGTAAGCGAGTGAAGATGATCTGGGAATCCTACTAGAGTTGGGTGGTAGGACACTTCAACATCGAAATTACAGTGGTAGTGTTGCAGAACCATTTCTATTGGCTGAAACTTCGATAGGAAGTCAACAAGTATAGCAGGTCCCTCACTTCTTGCACTATTGCCAAACCAACCACTAAGAAACAGGGCATGTACACCCCTCTTCCTACTCCTAATGGGCCATGGGAATCCATCTCAATGGAATACATGTCGGGCCTTCCATCCACCAAGAGGGGAAATGACTGTGTTTTCATGGTTGATTATCTCTTTTCTAATATGATGATTCTGGTGGCCCGCAAGAAGATCATCACAACAGAGGCCACTGCCAAGATATTCTTTGAACAAGTCTAGGTACATTTTGGAATCCCACAAACCATTGTCTCATATCGGAAGAGTCAGTTCCTCAGCACATTTTGGTCGAGCCTCTGGTCATTGTTGGATACTAAGATCACCAAATCCACTGCTTTCCACCCCTAGAAAGATGGCCAAACCTAGTTCATCAATCAAATGATCATGCATATCCTACGCATGTACAATTCCAGGAACCCATTCACATGGGATGAGATTCTTACCTATGTTCAACATAGCTACAATAGAGCCCTGCATATCTCAACCAACCATAGCCCCTTTCAGGTGGGATTGGGATTCCAACCATTGGGTCTCATGGATATTGCACTACCCCTTACAGCCACCCCGAACGAAACTTCACCTGCTCCAATTGAAGCTGACACAGCCACCCGGTTCATTGAGTGGATCCAACACATTCTCCAACAGGTTTAGGATATTCTAAATAAATCCAATGCAAAGTACAAGAAGTGCCATGATCAACACCGAGTGCCACATAAGTTTCATGTGGGAGAAAAAGTTTGGTTGCGCTTGTAGAAGGAACGCCTTACAAGGCCCCATCGGAAGCTTCTACCAAATCGTTATGTAACTTATACCATCACGAAGGTTGTGGGTGACAATGTTTTTGAACTCAACATTCCTCCTCTTCTTTTCATGCACCCAATATTCAACGTGGTTCTCCTTCAACCTTACTTTCCACCATTATTGGACACCTCAGAGATAGCAGAATAGTTGACACCAACATCGATCAACCCTGAATGCATATAAAAATAATACAGTTATCATATTGTGGACACACAGTTCAAGGAAACTCACCAACAATGAATCCCTCTTTATTGAGTTGTCAAAGTCAGGCAACTTCTGCACTAAGGAAAGTGTCTCACCCGAGGCCAAATTCAACAGAAATGTCCTCATTTGATGGAGGAACTCAATGCAATGGATACCATAGCTTCCTAAGGGAGGAGGATTGATCCAGATGGATTTCGGTGGCCTCCCACCTCTTCTAATTGGCACATTTTGGCAGTTTTCCAGTTTGGCAGGTTTTTCCTGGTTTTCGGTTCCGTGACTTGCTGGGTCATTTTGAGGCCCTAAAAAACGTTTTTAGGGCTCGCCACAATCGAAATGACCTTTGATAGATAGCAACAAACTGTGTATTCCTAAGATAGACATTTCCAACGGGCTCTCGTGCTCCTAAAATGAAGATTGTATGAAAAAGTTACAACCCTAGGAAATTGATGTACTAGCTTACCCCAATGGGGCCCACATGAATTTTGGCACTTCATCTCCTAGGGTTAGGTTTTTGGATGCCTAGGGTTTTGGAATTCATCTTTATTTTTAAAAAGGCCTTCAAAGCCTCAAGGTAGTCATATTCTTGAGAATGAGTTCAACCGACACATCTCTTCTCAGAGATAAGTTGCCACGATTCCAAGAAGCTTGTTTCAATCTCCATTTTATAGTTTCAACATTTTTTCTTATTTAATATAAGCCAATTTTACTGTATCTCTGTTATTTCTCCTTGTTCTTTTGTGTCCACTATAATAATAATATGTATTCATTTCATTATGTTCATAAAATATGGATCAGATCTTGTGCTGGTTGATGTCAGTGTCAAATGTCTTCAAATCCTCATATGGCCATGCAAAAATATCATCAAGTTTTTTCATGAGGATGACATACTTGTATTTCTATTATGGAGGTAGTGCCTTAGACAGTTTGACTATTTTTGGATTTTCAGCAGTCCCAATGTTTCATTCCATCACTTCCTCTTCTTGATTTTTTATGGCAGCTCCTCTGGAGAGAACATGACTGTCAAATAACCTTTCCAGTGGCACTAGACCCCTGGGAATGTGGTTTGGTTTAAGTTACACCATGTTATGGAAAACCACTTTGTTTAGCAGATGAGATGTTTGCATATTCTATGATTCGTCATATTCACCCTCTCGATCTATTAAGATACTGGAGAATTATTCAATGGTATGTAGAAATCTCCGCAGCTCCAAATCATTGCTAAAGACTTTCCAATGATTTATGTTGTCCGGTATGGCTGTCTTATGTATAAATTCCACCTGATACTTGATATTTGGGCCAATGGGAGGCCTGAAGGTGTTGGAATCCAATGCCAAAGAATATGCCTTCTCATTTGCCTCTCTAGGAATGAAGGAAATATTAAATGCCAGAAAGAAGTTGTCAACCAGGCCCACACCTCATTCATGTATTGTTTGAGCCTCTATTGTTTAGCTTGATAGATGTTATTGAATTGATTGATGATCAAATACGAATCACCAAAGAATTCCAAACTGTCAATCGCCATGTCTTTAACAATGCTCAATCCAAGCACCAGAGCTTCATACTCATCTATATTGTTAGTAGTCTATAATTCCATCTTATACGAGAGAGTTATGACCTCTTGTGCAGGGGAAATGAGGACTATACCATCCCCAAAACCTTATTTTGATGAAGAGACATCGAAATACATCTTCTACTCTTTTTTTTGTTGATTTGTCAAACATTGATTTTTTCATTTGTTGACTGTAATTTTTGGTTCCTCACTATTTAGATGAAAAACAGATGAGCCGATCTCATCCTCAACAACATAAATTGGGTGGTTTCTTGGATTCTGATGGTTGCTGACAATATAGGCCAATATGACCTCTTTGTATAGCCCCCCATGCTCTCCTCCAAAATCATGGATGGTGGCATATGTGAGGTCCAATTGTAATGATCCTCCGACCTTCTTTGCCCATGTCCTAGACAGAAACATACCAAATTAGGGGGGAATTTCAGCCACAACGATGTCCATCACTACACTTTTCATGGGTAACTATGCCAAATAAACCACCAAATCCTTTATTAATATAAAACATTTGATTGTTTTGGAGTCAAAGGATTAAAGGTCTTGGTAGGGAATAATGATCTCCAGTCCTAGTTCCTCCATTATAGCCTTAGGAATGACATTGTGTGAGGCATCAGATTCCATGAGACAGTTATGTAGGATTTTTTCATGGACATTTAAAGATATGTAGAAAGGTGGAGAAGCATAAAAGCCATCCTCAATGTGTGGGTCCACAATATTGGTTGCATTCTCATCCTGCAGACTGACTACATCATAAGTTACCACAGAATTAGGTGGCTGCAAAAACTTCATAATGGATTTGTTTGAAAGAATCATTTTTCAACAATTCTGAAATGGGTATAGGGATATTGATATTGCTCAACTCATGCTCTAGGCTGAAAGATGCTTCTGGCCTATCAAATTCCTTTACTTAAGGGACAACAGGTTTAAATGGAGGAGGTTGGTCAGATTTATCCAATTCACCCTTGCTTGGATTTGGCTTGGGAGGAGCCTCTTCTTTTATGTTATGATCAAAGGTGGTGGCTTAACCACTTTTAACTACGATTTTTCATAACAGTTGGCTCAAATTTAGTTATATCCGCCATTGGTTTTATGTCCGCCTTTTCCTTTAATGAGACACCTATTGAATCACATAGATGGATTATATCTACATCTGCGTGTTGAGAATAGGTATAAACTTGGGTAGAAAATTGGTAAGAGGTAGCATTGATTTTTTTTGGGTAGCAATTTGTGGCATGAACAAATATCATGATTTTTAATAATGAGTTTATTAAGTGCTTAGTTAGCCACCTCTTGTGTTTTTATGAATGCCATTAGTTGTCCAACATATTTTTCTGAGAGAACTTATTTGGACAACAATTGTAACTTGTATATAAATTATTGATTAATAATTTATACAACCATGTCAATTATGTTAACTTGTTAAATTATAGAGACATGTATAATAGTATGGTTAAATTGTAGAGTGAAACATTTTAAACATCGACGATAACTTTTCAACATTAAACTGGTTGAAAGATAGGTTGGGTAATTTGACTTCAATTTCTCTTTTATACGCAGCCTAGATCACCCTTAAAAAAAATGTTAAGTAGTTCACCTATTCTTATTGATCAGTGTATTTTGCTGACAAGTTTTGGATTTTATTGAATACTTTTTTTTGTCCACTTTTATGATAACTTGATGACAATAGTAACTTGATAAGGGCTCACTCCTTCTCCCTTAGACATCTTTCTTAACTAATAACATGATGTGTCAAACATCATGATTTATTGGAGTACTAGTCTTTTCTTGCGCAAGATTAATGGACGAGAGTTTAGTAGACATATCAACTAAAACCTTTAATAGCCTTTAGTTATTTGCCAGTTATTCACGTCGCACCTTATGTCGATCTGGAGGGGTTGGTTGGTCTTTTCATTACACCTACATTTTCCTTGTAGGAAACAAGAACCCTCCGGTCCTTCGCGCATTTAATTAGAGGGTTATCATGGGTCATTTTGACAGGTTGCTTGGGGTGTGGGCGTAGTCTTCTTGTGAGTTGTTTCGCCTCCTAGTGCACTGGATTTCCTGAGTCCTTGGTTCCCTTAGGCTATGTTGCACCAAGGTTATTCACGCATCTATCTCCTGGGGATGACATGATTCCTGATGAGGGGATCATGGCACGCCCTATTGGATAGAGACAAATGATAACTTGGTTGGAGTCGATGCCTTTCATGTGAGTGTTGTTGAGCATTGTAAGTTTTCTTTTGGAGCATAGGTGAGTACCTGCATGCATTTGGTTCACGTGCCTCGAGGTTCTAGTCATTGGTCGTCTAGGGCCATGGTGTCAGGAGGGGGAATTTTGTCCCTTAGTTTGTAGCCGTGGTCTTGTTTGCGTCGGGCAGGTAGTCATTTCTCCTGGTTGTTCTACGCATGTTTTGCCCAGTTTCTCTAGTGCCAGTGCATGGAGTCATAGTTGTTTGTTTCCTGAACTGCATGCTTGTGTTCATTGTCAGTGGTGTGGTTCAACTGTTGTCGTCTTTTCCTTCCTGTCAAAAAACAAAAAAAAAATTGCACCTTCTTCTTCGCTTGTATTCATAACAATGAGGGTCATTACATATGGTATCAGAGTAGGTTCAACCCTGCGACTATGGATCCCTAGGATTTCCACTGTAGTAAACCTGTGAGAATGAACCATTCCATTAATTAAAAACCTTAATGTGTCCTTGTGGTAATCTCATTTAGAGGGCACCTCATAGGTTTGTAACATGGTTCCATGGAAGGGGGTGTGATGCCTCTAGAAGTTCCCGCACCCTCAGAGTTGAACCCCCAAGGGGAAGAACAAGTCCTCGGGATGAATTCACTTGTAGTAAGGGATGATGATGGTCTGACAAGGCCCTCCTAGGTAATTTCAAGGGCCTTGATTCACCATCTGTACTGAGATGAGGTCGGGGCACCTGTACCCCTGAGGATCCACAATGTTCCCTAGCTAGTACCATTAGCATCCAATGAGAACTCGAGAGAGTTGACTTATCGAGCCCATGAGTGTCGGGGATGGCTCTGCCGTCAAGGCACGGTTGTAGAGAAAGGATTTGTGCTTCACGCTTAGTGATTATGAACTCCAGCATGAAGGTCTACATGGTGGTAATTTGACTGAAGGGGATCTCTCTTCTATGGAAGAAGACGCTCCTGTCACTTTTTAACATGGCCATCGACACTGTTTGAGGGATGGTTCGAGGAGAGGTATGTTTCTGAGGAATTTGTTGAGCGCCATCTCAACGAGTTTGGTGCCTTGCGACTAGGCAGTCACGCGGTTTCCATAAGTGAGAGGCCCATTTTGGAGTTGTTACGGTATGCTCCACATCAAATTGCCCAAAAACTTAAGGTAAAGGAGTTCAAGTTTGGCCTTATTGTTAGAATTCAGCTTCTACTTCTTGTACCAGGAATACTGGAGCGAAGAAAGTGTGTTGGATTGTGGGGTGGCATAGTACGAGCATTCCTTCCCAGAGGAAAGGGCTGACACATTTGGATCAGTCGGACCCACCACAGTGGGAGTTTTGGGAAAGGCCCATTGGATTGTTGCAATGGTGAATAACCGCCAAGTAGAGCACCAGTCAACTATGCTCGAGACACCAGGTATCGTCGCTGACCAGACCCTTAGTATTTGATAGTTCCTGGTGCTACCAAGAGTTTCATTTCTAGTGCAACACTAAAAATGATTAAGGTAAAGGCAGTCGAGCCTGATGATTTAATCCTTGTAGAGATGGCTTCGGAAGCCAAACATAATCTTGGAGGAAAGGTTATAGGCTATACCCTTAAGCTGAGAGAATTTTTCATTAGGGCCATTCTGTACGTCATGATCTTAAGATCTTATGACGTCGTGATCGGTATGGACTAGTTGGAATCGCATGAGGCGATACTCAACTGTAAGACAAAATGGTTGAGTTTGGCCGATGATGAATAACATAGATGCATGATTGTCGGTCGGAACCACGGAGTTTCCCTAAGGTTTTTCTCTTCCTTGCATTTATGGAAGAGCATGCACAAGGGATGTAAGATTTATGTGATCCTTGTGTTGAATGAGAATGGAGTAGTGGAAGGTATAGAACACCTTCCGGTGGTGAGAGAGTTGCAGAATTCTTCCCAGAGGAGTTACTTGGGATGTCGCCAGAGAGGGAATTGGAGTTTACCATATACGTGGAACCAGGGACTGAACTAATAGCAAGAACGCCTTATAGGATGTTGACCCTGAAGTTAGAAGTGTTGAGAATGCAAATGAAGGAGTTGTTGGACTTGGGATTGATATGTCCAAGTGTGTCACCATGGGGTGCGCCTGCTATTTTCATACGAAGAAGGATGGGTCATGGAGGCTCTACATTGACTATCATCAATTGAACAAGGCAACGATCAAGAATCAGTATTCGTTGCTGAGGATTGATGATCTGTTCGATCAGATGAGGGGGGTGACGGTGTTATCAAGGATCGATTTGAGATCAGGGTATCACCAGTTATGGATCAAGGAGGATGACGTTCCTAAGAACTCCTTTATGACAATGTTTGGACATTATGAGTTTACTATTTTATTATTTGGACTGACAAATTCCCCAGGGGTATTTATGAGTTTGATGAATAGGGTGTTCCGTGAGTACTTGGACAAGTTCATCCAAGTATTCATTAACTATATTTTGGTTTACTCTCGAATGACAGAGGAGCATGATGATCACTTGAGCTTGGTACCAAAGTGTCTGCGAGAGCCAAAAATGTTTGGGAATTTGTCCAAATGCTCGTTTTATCAATCGAGGATACACTACTTAGGGCATGTCATCTCTGGTGAAGGTATCTCCATGGATCCAGCAAGGTTTGAGGTTATTATGGAATGCATTGTTCCAGTGAATGTCCTGGAAGTGCGTAGCTTCATGGGTTTAGCAGATACTATAGACAGTTCACCGAGGGATTTTCAAAGATATCAAATCCGATCACGAAATTGTAGAAGAAGAACAAGAAGTTTGTTTGGACCGAGAAATGCGTTGAAAAATTTTGGAGGCTCAAGGATTTGTTGACAATGAAACCGATACTAAAGGTCCCTGACATAGATGCAGACTTCTTGGTATGCACTGACGCATCCAAGGAAGGCTTAGGTGGAGTCTTAATGCAAGATGATGAGTGATCGCTTACATCTATAGGAAGATAAGAAGGCATGAGGAAAACTATGTGACACATGATTTGGAGTTGTTAGCCTTTGTATATGCCTTGATGGTTTGGATACACTACCTTGTTGGGAAAAAATTTGAACTAAATACGGAGCACTGTTGACTACAACAAATCTTTACGGAAAGCGACTTGAACACGAGACAACGACGTTGGTTGGAACTTTTTAGTGAGTACGATTTCGAGATTTCTTACATAAAAGGAAGAGGGAATTGAGCACTAGACGCATTGAGTCAGAGACCATGCATCTTTTCAGTGTTGCCTCTTTAGACAAATCTACGTGAAAACATTCAAAATTTACAGCGCGACAATGACTGGTACGAAGAGGTCGAAGATTTTATCGAACAAAACACAATGATATTACCAAGATTTGAAGGATTTACATTTGACGATGATGGATTATTGAGTTTTAAAAATAAGATTTACATACCACCGAACGACGATTTGAAGAGCTTTATCATAAATGAGGCTCATAGAGAAGTATACCTGGCTCACCCAGGAATCATGAAGATGAGGGAGGACCTTAAACCCTTATTCTTATAGAAAGGAATGAAGGCAAACATAGTCAACTTTATGGCCAGATGTCTAGAATGTCAGCAGGTAAAGTCTAAACATAGACATCCAACAGGATTAGTACAGACACACGCTATTCTAGAATCGAAATGGGAGGTTATTTCAATGGATTTTATTTTTGGATTGCCAATGATGACAAGGAGACACGACTTGATTTTAGTGGTAGTCGACACTCTGACAAAGAGTGGTCATTTTATTCCTGTGCATACTATGTATGAGGCACCTATGATAGCTATATCTTTCTTTAGTGATATTGTGAGGTTGGATGGCATGCCTAAGAGGATTATATCCGATCAAGGATCGATGTTTACTAGACGATTTTGGACTAGTTTCCAAGAGGCCCTGGGAACAAAACTTAACTTTAGTACTGCGTATCACTTAGAGACTGACAGGCAGACCGAACGAATGATCCAGACGTTGGAGGAGATGTTGCACATGTACGTGATGGACCAACAAAATCATTGGGAATAATTCTTGCCACTGGTGGAATTCACTTATAACAACAGTTACCAAAGCACCATCAAGATGGTGCCTTTCAATTTTCTTTACAGGAAACTATATCAGACGCCATTGAGTTGGGATCGACTTGAGGATAGGGTCCTGGTGGGACTAGAAGCGATCCAAGAAATGGAAGAGAAAATGAAAGCAATAAGACAAAGGATTAAATAAGCGCAGGATCGACAGAAGAGTTATGCCGATGCACACTGTGTCGACCATAGTTACGAAGTTGGCGATCGAGTCTTCTTGCGGGTAAAACCGCATAAGAGTTCGATCAAGTTTGAAAAGGGAGATAAACTCTCTCCTAGGTTCATGGGACCCTTTTATATTGTGGAGAGGAAGGGGCCCGTGGCGTATCGACTAGCCTTGCTTGATTCTTTGAGGCGTATGCACGATGTTTTTCACGTATTTGTTTGAGACATTATATTAGTGATCCTACACATGTTATTGACATGAGTCCCTTGCAAGTATTGGACGAGGGGGATCTCTCAGCTGAGCCGATATGCATCCTCGATCATTGCATTCTACAAATACGACATCAAACAGTAGATGAGGTCATGGCCCAGTGGGACAACTATAGTCCGCACCCGACGACCTCGGAGGATGCATATGTTATGCCCCAACAATTTCCATTTTTTTGGATGGATAGACTTATGATACTGTGATACACATTATTTCGGCCCTTATATACTGTGAAACTTCAGGATGACGTTTAGACAAAGAGGGGGTGTATGTAACATCCCTCTCTTGCGTGCACTGAGCGAACTTATTTAAGAGGAAAATTGCTTGCAAGTGATCCGGATTATTATACTTTTGACCATTGATTATGATTATGAGGCGTTATGAATTGATGAGATGTTATTTTGCTGCATTTACATAGACATGTGCTATTGACTTGGTTTTCCCGAGTGTGCAGGATTTTGATCCTCGAGGATGCAGAGGCATCAATGGAAACCGTTGGACTCTGGATCGAGTCAAGGAGTGGACTATTGGGGTTTGACTATTGTATATATGACATTTGTGCATCTAATTATATGATATGATTATGGATATATTTTTGACATGATTCATTTTTTATGCAGGCTGATGATAGATTTCCAACCAGACTCACATATGGAGTAGAGGGGTCACGCACGACTACCAGAGACGTTGAGGGAGAGGTGTGGAAAACATCCCTGCAAGATCCTACTAGCACTCCCACCGTGGATCAAACTATAGGTTAGCAATTACCTAGTTTGAGAAGACCCACGATGTCTTGAGGGCCGACTGCGAAAATCGCTCACGATGATTCTAAGGGGTGCGCAATCAGGCAACGACCTTATTCCTTAGAGGCCCTTAGTCTCCCACAAGATCACCTGGTTGAGGATTGACTCTAGGAGTCTTTTATGTCTACCGAGTCAGTCAAGAGGTGAGTGGTGCCCTTGGACCATGTAGTGCGTCTTGAAGGGCATGTCGCGCAAGGGAAACATGTTGAGGTGAGTGGCACCCTTGGAGCACCTAGTGCGTCCTGAAGGTCACGTCACGTTGTTAATTACTAAATGGATAAACCTAGATGGCCTTAGGATGAATAACGTGATAAAAAATATTTAAGACATTTCCCCTAATAAAATGTCGCCCAACCTAGGAAAATAAAGTCTAGGTCTAAGTGATACTTGTGATAAAAGAATTTTTATCTATTTATATAAAAATAATAATAATAATAAATAAATAATAATGATAATAATCATTAATCATGTGACGAGAAGGGGGTAAGTAATTCATTTAATTTATAAAAATCTTTTGGAGATAAAATTTAAAAAGGGGAAAAAGGGGAAATAAATGTTTTGTCACTTGTGCTAATAAAAATTTATTAATTAAAAAGGAAAAAGGGAAAAAATTAATTTTCTACACCTGCCAATTTGAGTTTTAAATGAAAAGGAAAAGAGAGAAATTTAAAAGAATTAGGAAACTAGAAAAAAGTGGGAAACACAAAAAGAAAGGGGAAACCCAAGGAAAAGGAAGAAAGTCTAACTTAGTAAGGTATCTAACATTTAAGAACTTTCTAAATTAAACTCAACTAGTAAGTTAGTAAGGGGGAAAGTCATTAAATCTTGTAAGGGAATATGGGGACACCTAAGAGTGATTCTAGGAGTGCTTTTAGGTAAGTGAAGGAAGTAGGAGTAATTAATTAATTAATGAAATTAATTTATGGTGCAGTGAAGGGGATGGGTGACACATGTATGGGGAGGATTTTATGAATTAAATTGTTCAAAAATAAATTAAATGGAAATTTGGGAAATTAAAGGACTTTGAAACTCTATATAATGGATAGAGGAGAAGAATGATGGCTCTCCTCTTCTATGTGTAACATTATGCTATAGAATTTTAGACCTGACTGACTTAGCTTGTGGGACTTGGGATACCGATCTCGGTGAGGAGTGGTAGCTCAACCTTGCGAGGCGATCTGGGAGCTAACTGATCTCTGGTTTAGTGTAAGTGTCCCCTTTGAATCTTGGGGGGGCTAAGGGGGGAGAACAGTACCCCTAGCATTGGTTGGAAGGTACCGGTGAAGGCTTGTCGGTCGACAAGGAGGAATATCATGGAGCGCGCCAGACAATGACTCAACATGGATGACTTGGGCTATGGTATGCTTACTTGATACTACATGGTAGATTATTATCATACCTCATTCTTTAAAATATGTACTTTTAACTGTGTAAGTAATTTCAACTTAACATTTTCAACTGATAACTTAATTTTTTCCTTAGCCTTAAGCTCACTATTGATTTATTTCCTTGGCTTTCGATCCCTGCATGTCATGACTGACCTATGGTTTTATTGGTTTAGTGATTGAGTTGCGCTCTTTACTTTTCCCTCATCCCTAGCTCATTAGTCCTCGCCTGGGAAGTCATTCAGGAGCTAGTTCGACGGTCGTCAGTTCGGTGTTAATAGACCTATAGATCCTAATACCATGCCTTTCTGTGCGAGGATGAAGAGCAAAGGATGTTTCTACCCAGTCGTCTACCCCTGTTGATTTTTCTTGGTTGATCGATGGTCATTGTGCCTTCTGGTGTTGAGTAATTCTGCGTTTTTACTCTGCGTCTCATAAAATTTTAACTCTGCAATTTAATTTAATTGAATGTGAATTTACCTTACGTTTTTACACCTCTCGCCTATGTCGTTCCCTACAAATTTTTAATTTTTATTGGCGAATGTTACCCTACGAACTTACCCTTGTTTTAGACTGCTAATTTATCTTTATTGGATTGTGATTTACACCCTTTTACTACGTTTATATCTTGAAGGTTATCTATTTTAATTTGTCTGGAATGCATTTTTATTCTTCAATGGAAGGATAGTAAAGTCATGTCTGGATTTAAATAAAAAACCTTTCCTTCAATGCGAGCTTCTTTTACCTGTATTTGACAGTGAAATGGTATAACCAATTCATTCTTATAGTAAATACTTTTCTCTAAGGACTGTGTGTTTTCATTTTTACCCATCCATTAACTAAGATTGAGTATTCAGGTGCATGCGATTGCACCCTGTTATTGACCACGATTATGTTAACCCAACAACTTCATGCCTGGGCATTTTCCTGTTTGTGCCTGGGAGTCATCCTTTTGGTGTTTGTGCAATGATTCTTTGCATTCTCTCCTGCTGCGATTTCGCTTGGCATGAATACCCTATCGTGCCAGGATACCAATGAATTAAACAAATTCAACGATTAATGTATTGTAAAGTCTGGTGGCTAATATTACAGTAGCAAGTCAAGATGGTTTAATTATTGCAGTAATGTATAGTCCCAGTTCTATATTTATCGGACAACAAAGACTTGATGTACAATGAGTATTTTAACTACAACCAAATCGTGTTTTCTATTAGACAATGCCTCAATTAATTGACTGTCGTTACACACTTTTAACTTCGATTTTTCATAACAGTTGGCTCGAATTTAGTTATGTCTGCCATTGGTTTTAATTCTGCCTTTTCCTTTAATGAGAGGCCTATTGAATCACATAGCTAGATTATATCTACATCTTCATGTTGGGAATATGTTTAACCTTGGGTAGCAAATTGGTAAGAGGTAGCATTGATTTTTTTTGGGTAGCAATTTGTGGCATGAACATAAATCGTGATTTTTAACAACGCGTTTATTAAGTGTTTAGTCAGCCACCTCTTGTGTTTTTATGAATGCCATTAGTTTTCCAACATATTTTTCCGAGAGAACTTATTTTGACAACAATTATAACTTGTATATAAAGTATTGATTAATAATTTATACACCCATGTGAATTATGTTAAATTGTTAAATTATAAACACGTGTATAATAGTCTGGTTAAATTGTAGAGTGTAACATTTTAAACATCGATGATAACTTTTCAACATTAAACTGGTTGAAAGATAGGCTGGGTAATTTGACTTCAATGTTGTTTTTATACGCAACCGAGATCACCCTTAAAAAAAAATGTTAAGTAGTTCACCTATTCTTATTGATTAGCATATTTTCCTGACAAGATTTTGATTTGGTTGAATTCTTTTTTTTGTCCATTTTTATGATAACTTGATGAAAATAGTAACTTGATAAGGGTTCAATCCTTCTCC
Organism: Picea engelmannii; assembly: GCA_009831015.1. Taxonomy (NCBI): domain Eukaryota; kingdom Viridiplantae; phylum Streptophyta; class Pinopsida; order Pinales; family Pinaceae; genus Picea; species Picea engelmannii. Next base: position 89,505 of record ML790816.1, on the reverse strand, counting down.
CTTAGACATATTTCTTAACCGATAACAGGATGTGTCAGACATCATGATTTATTGGTGTACTAGTCTTTTCTTGTGCAAGCTTAATGGACGAGAGTTTAGTAGACGTATCAACTAAAACCTTTAATAGCCTTTAGTTATTTAGCAGTTATGCGAATTGCACCTTATGTCAAGATGGAAGGGGTGGTTGGTATTTTCGTTACACCTCAGGTTTCCTTGTAGGAAACAAGAACCCTCCGGTCCTTCATGCATTGAATTCAAGGGTTATCTTGCGTCATGTTGACCAGTTTCTTGGGGTGTGGGTGTAGTCTTCTTGTCAGTTGTTTCGCCTCCTAGTGCAATAGCTTTCCTGAGTCCTTGCTTCTGTAAGGATATGTTGTGCTATGGTTATTGATGCATCTATCTCCTAGGGACAACATGATTCCTGATGAGGGGATTATGGCGCGCCCTATTGGATAGTGGTGAATGATAACTTGGTTGGAGTCGGTGCCTTCCGTGTGCATGTTGTTGAGCATTGTAAGTTTGATTTTGGCACATGGGTGAGTTCCTTCATGAATTTGGTTCATGTGCCTCAAGGTTTTATTCAATGGTCATCTAGGGCCGTGGTGTCGAGAGGGGGAATGTTGTCCCTTAGTTTGTAGGCGTGGTCTTGTTTGCGTTGGCAGGGTAGTCGTTTCTCCTGTTTGTTCTACGCATGTTTCAACCAGTTTGTCTAGTGCCAGTGCATGGAGTAATATTTTTCTGTTTTCTGAACTGCATTCTTGCATTGATCATCAATGGTGTGGTTCAACTATTGTCGTCTTTTCCTTCCTGCCCAAAAACAAAAGAAAAATTGCACCTTTTGTTTCGCTTGTAGTCATAACGACGAGGGTCGTTACAAAGGAGGAGTGAGTCCTTATCCGTCTGATGGGTTGCCTCGCAAAATAGGGACTCATCATTAATTATTTTATCCATACATAAAAATTTCATTGAGCAATTTTAAATAAAAAGAACATACTTTAAATAAAACTATGTTGTTTCGATACCCCTGTACATGTTCTCTAAATTATTGAAGAATCTAAAATAGAGAGAATAACATCATAGAGAAAACACAGAGTGAGACTGATAAATATTATCTATGAGTTATAGAACTTTCTTCAAAGAAATAAACTTGGAAATATCTCGTAGAAACCCTGAAAGAATTCACGATCATGAGGTTGAGAACCTAAGCCTAGATTCGACAATTTAAAGACAAACATGACTACTTTTGTTTGATATGGAATACCTTTGTTAGGGAAGGAGGTATCCAGAGAAATTTAATATGGAGATAAACAATATCTTTTAGAAATTATACTCAATCCACGGGTGTTTAATTGAGAAGTCCGATAACCAGTAAACACTTATAATAAAATACGAATTAAACATACAAAGAATTGTAATGAAGTATTATACCCAGGATGTATCGTGGACTATATTCAAGCCCAGGATTGGTAAAAATTTTAAAAAACATTTTAACTTCTTCGACGCTCACCCAGGATCTCGTTTTCACGAGGAATACTTGCACAGTCACCCCAGACAAGACCATCATGTGGATACCAATGACCTTACGAGTAAGGGGTACATGTTGTACAAGTTCACACTCCTGAATAAACCAGAATTGAATAAAGTCTACCATTTTCTCTATAACTCCTTTTCTGGGAGGATTCAAGGAGTGCAACTTGGAGGAGTTTCAAAGATTACATTGAGTAATATTATCTATAGGATCATAGTATTCCAATAAGTGAAGAATTGCATAAGTTGAATAAGTCTAAAGAAGAATTATCAGGGTTTATGTGATGGTTGGTTCATGGTGATAATTTAATGTAAATTTTTATTATCTGTCATATATTATTGGGTGGAAGGAAGGGGAAAGGATGGAGTGGTCAACCCTCTCTTGATATTGGAGGATTGCATCTTCCTTTTGGAGGTTTATCCCTCCCTTTATATTTGGAAGTTGTAGCTACCTTTGGAAGTCATTACTTCCTTTGAACAATAATACATGATTACTTCTTATATATTGTGCATGGTGTATTTATGTATGTCTTATACTATTATTCATTGTTCATTGGATAGTCTTCATTGATGATTGGATTTAAATTGAATACATGATCTGATTGATGTACAAGTTCAAAAATACTAATTTCTCTAAATATTGATTCACCCCCCTCTCGGTATTTCCAACAATTTACCCTTCGAGGGTTTTGAACTTCCCACAATAGTGTAGCATACTCAAACTTCATAAAAATAACAAATTGATTAAATACTTATGAAGATTCAAAACCATAGGAAGAGAGAACAAATCAATATAAGACTAGTTACTTAACAATTGTAATATACTCAAATTTTAGATAATTAAATTGTATGTTGAATTTTGAAATAAATTTTCGTTTTTGGAAAATTCGAATTTGGAAATTATTTGCCATTTAAGGCATATCCGAATTTGGAATTATGGATTATGTAATTATTTATTTGATCACTGTTGGGAAAATATTTGACTTTCCCAACTGTCCTCTTTTATTGGACACATGTATGAGACAATATTTTTAATAAATTCAATGCTTGAAGATAAATAAAACAACCAAGTTGAAAATAACCGACCATGACTCCATGAGTGGGGAACAGGTTTGAGTTACCTCAAGGCTTATTTTTACAAGTTTAAGAGGTGGAATTTGACCACTAGTGGCCCCTAAAAATCAGGGATTTTTAAAGATTCTAATTTCCCCAAGGAGGGAATGAAAGACCTAGGCACAAGAATGTATGTATACACAACATATGGGGGAGGAAGGACGCTTCTTGGTATGTTGGGAAGGGAGAACTGTTTTCTATTATGAGCACTGTTAGTGTGAGGAAAAACAATTTATGATCTCATGGTCAGGTTAGGGGATGAGCATGACAAATGATTTTGGTTTTTCTATTTTACGGTTGGGTGGAACATGGTTGTTCCATTTTTTTCCAAAATCAGTTTTCATATATGTATCTCACCTTGTATTCCATTGTCAATATTTTATTTATGGTTGTTATCTGTTAGTAATATGTTGATTGTTCTACATGTAAGTGAGATCAAATTTTAAGGGACTGTATAGTGATGTTATATTATGGCGTATCATAGTATAATGATACTGGTAATAATGTTTATTTGAAATATGATGGTTACACATATACATACATATATATATATATATATATATATATATATATATATATATATATATAAGGAAATAAAAAAAATATGTCTATGTGCCTATTGGCCATTGAAGTTATGTATTTTGATTGTTGCTCAATTATGTACATAATCAAACACTTCAATAAGGAAATAAATTCAAACTGTATTATTATTAATTTGTTATCTTGCTGAGAATAGATAGAAAGAATAAAAGTCAAAATACATTCCTTATTTGTATCTATTACCACATAAATCTAGTGATATAGTAGACTTCAAAGTGTCTTGAAAAAGTAACTATTATATTAAATGATTCATTGTCCAAAACATTACATTTGGAATAACATAGATCCAAACACTCTACAAACTATTTTGTTTTAAAAACAGAGCTTAAATATTATGTACGAAAAAAATTGTATGTAACCAAAGAAATGTACACATGGGTCGAGAAAGGATGATCAATGAACTCAAATACCTTTCATGTTAGGATGCTCATTTTACCCAAGCACACTCTTTTTCCCAACCTGCAAGAGGAGTAAGCAAGAGTTTTAGTAAATTCTCTAGTACCCAGGTTTTTAATTTATGAAAATAAATAAAATAAGGCGAGGAAACAACTTATCTTGGGTTCCTTCGAATGGAAGATTGTCTTATCCCTTCTGAAATAGTCTATCCATGAACTAGAAGGAGGAGTGAGTCCATATCTATCTAATGGGTTACCTCGCAAAATAAGGACCCATCATTAGTTCTTTTATCAATACATAAAATTTTCATTGAACAATTTTAAAGAAAAAGAACAAACTTTAAATAAAACTCTGTTGTTTCAGTACCCCTGTACATGTCCTCTAAATTCTTAAATAATCTAAAATACAGAGAATAACATCATAGAGAAAACACAAAGTGAGACTGATAAATATTATCTATGAGTTATAGAACTTTCTTCAAGGAAATAAATTGGAAAATATCTTGTAAAAACCCTGAAATAATTCATGGTCATGAGTTTGAGAACCTAAGCCTAGATTCAACTATTTAAAGACAAACAAGACAAATTTTGTTTGATATGGAATACCTGTGTTAGGAAAGGAGGTATCCGGAGAAATTTAATACAGAGATAAACAATATCTTTTAACAGTGATACTCAATACACTGGTGTTAAATTGAGAAGTCTGATCACCAGTAAACACTTATTGTCGAATACAAATTAAGCATACAAAGAATTGTAATGAAGTATTATACACAATAAGTATCGTGCACTTTCATCAAGCCTGAGATTGGTAAAAGTTTTAAAAACATATTAACTTCTTTAGAGATGTAGTAAAAAAAACAAAACACAGAGTTTAAACATTAAGGGATTTAGTCATTCAAATCGCAGAGTTTAAACATTGACAATAAGGCACAAAGATTAATCATTCAACAATGAATCAATAAAAATTGCATAGATACTCATTCATAAAAAGGAGAAAAATTAGAGATTAACCATAAGATAAAAATTCAGAGATTAGTAAGGGATAGATAGATGGGCGAAAATTTATCCTTCACTTATCCATGCACAAGAAAGAAGGGCATTTAAATGTCAGTGTTAAACATCGTATTAAATACACTCTATTAGGATTCTGGATGACTGCTCAAGCACAGAATAATAACTTAAGGATAAGGGACGTAAGATAAAAACACATTTTTTCTTTGTATTAAATCAATAAAAACAAACACAGAGATGTCATTGCAATTAGAGTTGGGTTCACCATGGAAATCAATTAAAAATACAACGAGCATAAGGCTGGGATGACTTTAAGTTCTCTAATCATAAAACAATGGGATCAACAAGACAATTTGCTGATAGATAAAAAAAAAATCTCTCGATAGTGTTATGCTAAATAAAAAATAGACTTGAACATATTAGAAGTATATTAATGAAGGCATAGGAACAATATTTAAACTACCATTCATTACAAATATACACATGCATACCGTAGCCAAATGTGAAATCTTTGAATTCATTGTTCCGCATGCACTCCTTCTAACTTCCACTTGCCAACCGATGTGACCTCACCGGTACCTCCCAGCAAATGCTAGGGGTCCTCTTCTTCCCCCTGAACCCCCCCATCTCCAAAGGGTACACACACACAATACCCGATAATTCTATCACCTATCTCTCCTTGCAAGGTCAAGCTACCACTCATTATTCGAGTTGTGTATCCCAACTCCCACAAGAGAAAGTTCAGTCAAGATAAAATTTCAGTAGCATAATGTTACACAAAATGATGAGATCCATACTCCTCCTCCTCCATCCTTTTTATAGTTTTTTCAAGTAATTAGTTTCCCAAAATTCTCATTAGATTCCTTTTTAATTAATTATTGAGGAAAACCTCCCCTGTACACATGTCGCCCGATCCCCTAGTTGCACTAGAAAAATTAATTTTATTAATTAATTAAATATTCCTATTTCCCTCATCCACCTAAGAGAATTCCTAAAAACGCTCCTCGATGTCCCAAAATTCTCTTACAATTCTTAAATGACCGATGCCTTACTTAAATCCTAGTTGAGTTCATAAATAGAAAGTTCCAAAGGCAAGATTCCTTACTAAGTTAGACAGTCATCTTTTTCTTTAAGTCTCCCCTTTTCTTTAAGTTTCCCTTTTTCCTTAAGTTTCCTTTTTCTTTTAAGTTTCCCCCTTTTTCCTATTTAACTAAAAATCAATTTAGCAAGTGTATATAAAATAACCATTTACCCTCTTTTGTTTTTAACTAAAAATTAAATTAGCAAATGTAGATAAAAACAACCATTACCTCTTTTTAAAAATTTAATCCTTCATTATAATTTTTACTTTAATAATTAAAGTTTGAATTTATTTACCCCCTTCTTGTTATATGTGTAATTATTTTTGTCCATAGGTTCTTCTTAGACCTAGGTTTTCAATTCACTAGGCTAGGCGACATTTTTAAGGGAAAATATTGTTTTTAACTTTACTTGTCATATCATTCATTTTAAGGTTGACTAGGTTTATTCACTTATGAGTTAAAATCGCGACGTGTCATTCAGGATGCAGTACGTGCTCCAAGGTTTCCACTCGTATCTTTCCATTTTTCTTGCACGACGTTCCCTTCAAGATGCACTACGTGGTCCAAGGGTGTCGCTCGCCTCTTTCCATTTTCGTTGCACGATGTTCCCTTCAATACGCACTATGTTCTCCAAGGGTGCCACTCACCTCTTGACTAAATTTAGTAGACATCAAACCCATGGAGCCAATACTTTTCCAGGTGATCTTCTATGAGACTAGGGGCCTTTGACTTATTGCGCGCCCCTTAGAATCATTGTGAGAGACTGTCACAGTCTTCCCTCATAGCATTGCGAGTCTTATTGAACTAGGTAATCGTTAACCTATAGTTCGAACCACGACGTGAGTGCTAGTAGGTTGTGGCAGGGCTGCTATCACACCTCTCCCTCAAAGTCTCTAGTTGTCATGCATGAACCTTCTACTCCACATGTGAGTCTGGTTGGCAAGATATCGTCAGCTTGCATCCATCAACGAATCATTTCAACAATAATAGTCAATCATCATAGCATGTAATCATATGTACATATGTCACATCAAAAACATTCAAACCCAATAATCCACTTCCTGACTTGATCCAGAGTCCAAGGGGTTTCATCGATGCCTCTGCATGCTCAATGTACAAAGTCCTACACACTCAGAAGAACCCATTCGATAACAACTCTCTATGTAAATACAAAAAAATAACACATCATTAAATCCATAATATCTCATAATCATAATCAAAACGACCAATAGTATAATAACCCAAATCACTTGCATGCAAGTGTCCTAAAAAAATAAGTTCGCTCAATGCACGCAAGAGAGAGATGTTACATACACTCTCTCTTGGTTTAAACTTTGTCCCGAATTTTCACATTATATAAGTGCCAAAATAAAGCATATCACAGTATCATAAGTTTATTTATCAAACAAAAATGGAAACTATTAGCACATATCATATGTGTCCTGCCAGGTCATCGAGTGCAGACTATAGATTTCCCAATGGACCTTGACTCGATCTACTATTTGACACCATAGTTGTCGAATGTGATGGTCCAGGATGCAGATTGGCTCAGCCATGAGAACACCCTCGTCAGATACCTGGAAGGAACTCATGTCAATAACATGTGTAGGATCACTAATATAATGTCTCAAAACAGATACGTGAAAAACACCGTGCATATGCCTCAAGCATTAGGCAAGGCTAGTCAATAGGCCATGGGCCCTCTCTTTTCCACAATCACGCAGGATCCCATGAACCTAGGAGAGATTTTATCACCCTTTCCAAACTTGATTGAAAACTTATGCAGTTTCACTCGCAAGAAGACTCGATCGCCAACTTCATAACTATGATCAATACGACGCGCATCGACATAACTCTTTTGTCGATCCTACGCTTCCTTTATCCTTTGTCCTAGGGTTAGCATTTGGTATTCTATTTCTTGGATCACTTCAGGTCCCACCAGGACCCTATCCTCAAGCCGATCCAAAACTCAAAGGCTTCCGACATGGTGACCCATAAATAAACTCAAAAGACACCATCTCAATGGTTCTTTGATAATTATTGTTATATGCAAATTCTACTAGTGGAAAGAATTATTCCCAACGCTTATGTGGTTCCATCACATACATACGAAACATCTCCTCCAAGATTTGGTTTTTTCTTTCGGTCTACCTGTTTGTCTTTGGGTGATACATGGTACTAAAGTTAAGTTGGGTTCCCAAGGCCTCTTGGAAACTAGTCCAAAATCATCTAGTAAACATCATTCCTCGATCGGATATAATCCTCTTAGGAACACCATGCAGCCTCAAAATCAAGTTGTGTCTCCTTGTCATCAATGGAAATCCAACAAAGAAATCCATCGAAATGACCTCTCATTTCGATTCAGGAAGTGCATGTGGTTGTAGTAATATTTCCAGATGTCTATGTTCAACCTTCACCTGCTGACATTCTATATATCTTGCCACGTAGTTTACTATGTCTGCCTTCATTCCTTTCCAGAAGAATAAGGGCTTAAGATTTTCCCTCATCTTCGTGACTCCCAAGTGAACCATGTACACTGCTCTGTGAGCCTTGTTTAAATCTCAATAATCCATCGTTGTCCATAGTAAATCCATCAATTTTGGCACCACTATTGTGTTTTGTCCAATAAAATCCTTGACCTCCTTATACCAGTCATCGTCGTGATGTAAAGTTAGAATATTTTCACATAGATCCCTTTGAAGAGGGATCACCGAAAATATGTGTGGTCTCCCACTCAACGCATCCACCACTATGTTCATTGTTCCCTTTATGTAACTAATATATAAATCGTACTCGCTAAGCAATTCCGACCAATGTCGTTGTCGTGCGTTCAAGTATCTTTGCGTAAATATGTGTTGTGGTCCACAATGGTCCATTTTTAGTTTGAATTTTCATCCAATAAAGTAGTGTCTCCAAAATTTCAAGGCATATACAATGGCTAACAAATACAAATTGTGTGTTTCATAGTTCAACTCATTCCTAATCAACTTTATCGATATGTAAGCGATCACTCGACCGTCTTGCATCAAGAATTCTCCTAAGCCTTCCTTCAATGCGTTAGTCCATACCAAGAAGTCCGCATCCATGTCAGGGACCTTCACTATTGGTGTTGTCGTCAACATCTCCTTGAGCCTCCGAAATGCCTCTGCGCATTTCTCGGTCCAAACAAACTTCTTGTTCTTCTTCTGCAATTTTGTAATCGGATTTGCGATTTTAGAAAAACCCTCGATGAACTGTCGATAGTATCTCGCTAAAACCATGAAGCTATAGACTTCGGGGACATTCATCGGCATAGGCCAGTTCATAATCGCCTCAAATTTTTTTGGATCCATAATGATACCTTCGTCGGAGATGACATGCCCTAAGTAGTGAATCGTCGATTGATAAAATGAGAATTTAGACAATTTCCCATACAATTTGTTCTCTCGTAGACACTGTACTACCAATTTCAAGTGCTCGTCATGCTCCTCCTTCATTCAAGAGTAAATCAAAATATCGTCAATGAATACTTGGAAAAACTTATCCAAGCATTAGCAGAACACCCCGTTCATCAAACTCATAAATACTCCAGGGGCATTTATCAGTCCAAAAGATAAAACAATAAACTTGTAATTTCCAAACCTTGTCTTAAAGGAGGTCTTAGGGACATCATTCTCCTTGATCCATAACTGGTGATACCTTGATCTCAAGTCGATTTTCAAAAACATTGTCGTGCCTTTCATTTGATCAATAGATCATCAGTCCTTGGCAAGTGATATTTATTCTTGATCATTTCCTTGTTCAATTGACGATAGTCAATGCAGAGTCTCCACGACCAAACATTCTTCTGTATGAAGATAACAGTCACACCCCACGGTGAAACACTTGGGAATATAAGTCCCAGGTCCAACAACTCCTTCAATTGCATTTTCAACTTTTGTAACTTTGGGGTCGACATCTGATAAGGCACTCTTTCTATCGGTTCAATCCCCAGTTTTATGTCGATGTTAAATTCCAATCCCTCTCTGGCAGCATCCCAGGTAACTCCTCAGGAAAGACGTCTGCAAACTCTCTAACCACTGGAAGGTGTTCTATACCTTCCACTAGTCCCTTCTCATTTAACACAAGGATCACATAAATCTTACATCCTTTGCGCATGCCCTTCCATAGCTGAAAGGAAGAGATGAACCTCAAGGAAACTCTTTGTTTCCAACCTATAATCACACATCTTTTTCCCTCATCATCGACCAAGCTCAATTGTTTCATATTATAGTTGAGTATCACCTCATGTGATTCCAACGAGTCCATATCGATCACGATGTCATAAGATCCTAATATTGTGACGTACAGGTTGGCCCTTGTGACAAACTCTCCCAGGTTAGGGCTACAACCCGTAACCTTCCCACCAACCTTTGGTTTGTATCCAGAATCCATTTCTACAAAGATAAACTCATCATGTTCCACTGCCTTCACCTTAATTAATTCTATCACCACACCATAAATAAAACTTTCGGTAGCACTGGGATGTATCAAAATACTAAGGGTCTAGTCAGCAACAACACCTGATGTCTTGAGCATAGTCGAATGGTTCTCTGACTAGAGATTATTCACCGCTACATGAATTCGATGGGCCTTGCCCAAATCTCCCACAATAGTGGGTCCGACTGATCGATATCCTCTTGTCCTCTCCACTGGGCAGTTGTGTTGGTAATGTGGCTCCCCACAATTCCAACACCCTTTCTTCGATCCAGTACCCCTGGTACCCAAAGTAGAAGCTGACAGCCCATTAACCTGGAATCCTAGTGAGTGTCTAGCTGGTGTCTGATGTTTCCATGCACCAGATGACACCTACTCTACTGGTTTCACTGGAGTCCTATTGATAAGATCCCCCTCTGCTAAGAGGGCCTTCTGTATGACATCATGCAAGGTTTGAGGCATCATAATCCTAACCTTTGCATGAATGCTAACATTAATGCAAAACAAGAACCTGTTGACCTTATTTTTCTTGATATTCAGGTGCGGAGCATACCGAAGAAGCTCCATAAAACGTGACTCATCCTTGGTCATCGTACGACCACCCTATTGCAAGCCATTGAACTCGTTGAGCTGACGCTCAACGATTTCCTCAAAAATATACCTCTCCTGGAACCGTTCCTTGAACAGTTCCCATGACACGTCTTCAACGACCATGTTCAATTGTGGCATGAGCGTCTTATACCATAGAAGAGAGCTCCCCTTCAGTTCAAATACCTCCATGCAAACCTTCATGTTGGAGGTATAGTCATGAAGTGCAAAGCACATCGTCATATTCTCCAACCATGCCTCGGTGGCTGCACTATCCTAGGCACCAAATAACTTGGGAAATTTGACCTTCTTGATTTCACAGTGAATACTAATCATACTGGTTGGGTGCGCTATGAACCCTCAGGGGTACAGGTGCCCAAGCCTCATCTCAGTACAAATGGTGAATCAAGGCCTCTGACAATCTCTGGAAGGACATTATCAAACATCATCATCCCTTACAATAATCGAATCCAGCCCAAGGACTTGTTCTTCCCCTTGGAGGTTAGACTCTGAGGGCGTGGGCACCTCTGGAGGTGTCACACCTCCTTCCACAACACCCGTAGTGAACCTCTATGTCGTCCTCTAATCGATATCACCGTATGGATGCGTTAAAGTTTTAATTAGCATTGGTTATTACTCATGGGTTTACTGTATTGGAAAGCATGGTGATCCATAGTCGCAGGGTTGAATCAACACTAATACCATAATCGACACTAATACCATATGTAACAACACCGTCGTTACGATTGCATGCGATGCAGGCAAGTGCAGTTTTTTTTTTTTTAAGGCGCAAGGACCTACTTGACCTCAAGGTGTGCAATCAATCAATCAGTGAATCCACAAAAACCAACATCAATTTCAAGGTACACACCTAATCCATTAGAAATATTAACATATTTCACTTAATGATCAAGTGCTCCATTAATCTAAAGAAGGATCCCATAATGTAACATTGTGACAAGCACGCTAGTAATCAAAGGTGTGACATTAGTATCCAACTGCATCCATAATGCCAGTAGTCTAAACACCTAAAAATAAACATAACCAAGGTGTACAAATGGTCGGTATTGAATTCAACCATAAGAAACATTAATTAGAGGTGCGCGAGTGATCTAATATTGAATTAACACACATTAACTTTGTAACCCTGTGCACAAATAATTCTAGGCAATTAGGAAATCACACAACAACATGGTTACAAGGCGCATGTGTAAAATCCCAAGCATAATAGTATGTGACATCAGTCCCATGAGCTACACCTCCTACTAAAAAAAGATCAAGAAGCAAGGGTGCCTAAGGTGCTAGGTAAGTTAGTCACACTATCTTCAAGTCAATCATTATCCTAGGCAAAAAAATATGCTCAGTTAAATCCATGACTAACATTGCAAACATAAAAACCATTGTGCACGACGTCTGATATCTAAGCCATCATCATTTTCATAGATCCAAAGGTGCATGACATCTAAATTCTATAAGTATCATTGTGATATACCATCCATTATGCAAGGGATGTCCATCATATGTCAAGAACAAAATCATTGTTAATTCAAGGACGCTTACACCTTTCCCAGTCAAGGGTCTCCCTTAATCTTAACCCATACCTCATTAAAAAAAGAACACAAGCATATTCATATCAATAGTTTGTATTACATTCCATAAGTACTTACTTTATTATAATCAATGTAACTATAATTCCATCCTTTCACAACTCCCCAGGATCATACCCTAAAACTTTATTATTCTTTATGATGCTTCACTCAAATGCAAGGTTAATCTTTACAACAAAAAATGTTTCAGAATTTCACCCGTGACCACCATTATACAAGGAATTACTCATTGTAAGGATAGAAAACTCAATAAGGGAAAAAGTGAAAGCAACAATGGAGAACTATGATGAATAAGGTAACCGAAACTTAGGCGATGGAGGACTAACCTATTTAAATATATTTCATCCTCATTGAAATATGCAGAAACATGCCTTATGACATTAATATTAATCACTAGATAGTCAAGAGAATAAACTTTATTTATTTGTTTAAATTTAATATATATATTTATGCTCATGGAGTAACTCCATGATAATTGAAGTAGTGATTCACCCAAAACTTCAAGCTAATAAATTGCTTAAATAAAATACAATCTATTGTATCTTTAATTAGTAAAAATTTGCCTGAAAAAAGAGAAGGCAGTTATCCCTTCTAGGTACATTTAATCGAGAAAAAGTAATTTTGAAACACTACCAAATTTTCATGATTCAAATAAGGGGCGATCAACAAGTGTGTGATCCAGCAATAAGGTGGGAAAACGACCGTGTCAGTGCCTCATCAATTATTTTCGTTCAGAGCTAAAACAAAAATGTTGAGATAGTTTCAGGAAGGACGCAGGGACTATTCGTAAAGGAAAACACTGAGATAGCTTCGGGAAGGGCACAGAGATTCAAAGATCATTGAAAGAAAAAATGCAGATGGTAAAATCGCAGTTTAACAATAACATCACTGTCTACAATAATGTTGTTGTCTATTAATAAAATGTTGCTTAAACCATGATATAGAAGTCTACAATAATACTACTATCTATTAAAGGGGTCGTTGTCTTAACAATTGCATCATTGTCTACCATAATATCATCGTATATTAGTAAAATGTTGTTAAACAATGATATAGAAGTCTACAATAAAATTACTATCTATTAAAAGAAATCGTTGTCTTAACACATGACATAGTTGTCTAATAAAATGTTTCACTGTCTAACAATATAATTTATGGGAATCGCAGGCTAACCAATATTTCACTGTCTAACAATAAAAATTTATGGAAATCGTAGGCTAACCAATATTTCGATGTCTAACAATTAAACCTTATGGAAATCGCAGGCTAACCAATATTTCGTTGTCTAAGAATTACAATTTATGGAAATCACAGGCTAACCAATATTTCACTGTCTAACAATTAAAATTTATCTAAATCGTTGTCAGATATTCATATAAGAAAATGGCTGTAAGGATAGTGTAGTCTTATTGTCAGTTGTTTCGCCTCCTAGTGCACTGGCTTTCCTGAGTCCTTGTTTCCATTAGGCTATGTTGCGCCAAGTTTATTCACGCATCTATCTCCCGGGGATGACATGATTCTTGATGAGGGGATCATGGCATGCCCTATTGGATAACAACGAATGATAACTTGGTTGGAGTCGGTGCCTTTCATGTGAGTGTTGTTGAGCATTGTAAGTTTTCTTTTGGCGCATAGGTGAGTGCCTGCATGCGTTTGGTTCACGTGCCTCGAGGTTCTAGTCATTGGATGTCCAGGGCCATGGTGTTGGGAGGGGGAATGTTGTCCCTTAGTTTGTAGGTGTGGTCTTATTTGCGTCGGGCGGGTAGTCATTTCTCCTGGTTGTTCTATGCATGTTTTTCCCAGTTTCTCTAGTGCCAGTGCGTGGAGTCATAGTTGTCTGTTGCCTGAACTGCGTGATTGTGTTCATCGTTAGTGGTGTGGTTCAATTTTTTTCATCCTTGCCTTCCCGCCCAAAAATAAAATAAAATTTGCACCTTCTTCTTTGCTTGTAGTCGTAACAACGAGGGTCGTTACATTTGGTATCAGAGCAAGTTCAACCCTGTGACTGTGGATCACCAGGATTTCCGCTGTAGTAAACCTGTGAGAATCAACCATTGCATTAATTAAAAACCTTAATGTGTCCTTGTGGTGATCTCATTTAGAGGGCACCTCATAGGTTTGTAACATGGTTCCATGGAAGGGGCTGTGGTGCCTCCAGAAGTTCCCTCACCCTCGGAGTCGAACCCCCAAGGGTAAGAACAAGTCCTTGGGTCGGATTCTCTTGTAGTTAGGGATGACGATGGTCTGACAAGGCCCTCCCAGGTAATTTCAAGGGCCTTGATTCACCATTAGTACTGAGATGAGGTCGGGGCACCTGTACCCCTAAGGGTCCACAATGTGCCCTAGCTAGTACCATTAGCATCCAATGAGAACTCAAGAGAGTTGACTTATCAAGCCCATGAGTGTCGTGGATGGTTGTGCCGTCAAGTCATGGTTGTAGAGAAAGGAGTTGTGCTTCACGCTTCGTGATTATGAACTCCAGCATGAAGGTTCGCATGGTGGTATTTCGACTGAAGGGGAGCACTCTTCTATGGCAGAAGACGCTCTTGTCACTTTTGAACATGGCCATCAATGACATTTTATGGGAACTATTTGAGGGATGGTTCCAAGAGAGGTATCTTTTTGAGGAATTTTTTGGGCGTCATCTCAATGAGTTCGACGCCTTGCGACAAGGCAGTCATGCGGCGCCCTAGTGAGATGCCTGTTTTGGAGTTGTTACGGTATGCTCCACATAAAATTGCCCAGAAACTTAAGGTAAAGGAGTTCAAGTTTGTCCTTATTGTTAGAATTCAACTTCTACTTATGGTACCAGGAATATTGGAGTGAAGAAAGTGTGTTGGATTTTGGGGTGCCACAGTACGAGAATTCCTGCCCAGAGGAAAGGGACGATGCATCTGGATCAGCCGGAACCACTACCATGGGAGTTTTGGGCAAGGCCTATCGGACTGTTGCATTGGTGAATAACTGCCAGGAAAAGTACCAGTCTACTATGCTCGAGACATCAGGTACTGTCGCTGACCAGACCCTTAGTATTTGATAGTTCCTGGTGCTACCAAGAGTTTCATTTCTATTGCAACACTAAAAAGGATTAAGGTAAAGGAAGTCGAGCATGATGATTTAATCCTTGTAGATATGACTTTGGAAGCCAAACATAATCTTGGAGGAAAGGTTATAGGTTGTACCCTTAAACTGTAACACCCATCCAAGATGTTGAACAATTAATCTTTCATTTTACACATACATAATAACAACTTCGTTTTAGCATAATTCCATTGATTTTCATTTACACAATTCTTCTACATTTGCTCAGTGATAAATTTAGATAACATGATGAAATAAGTAATATGTTAACTCTATGAGTTAGAACTTAAAACAAAGTATATGCAAAATATCAATAACCAAATATTATCGAAAAATACCTCCTCCTTAGCTTGTCGAAGCTCGTCGGTTGTAATGTAGTCCTGGGCGCTTCCAAGCATTCTTTTCACGCTTGCCCAGAGTGAAACAAAGAAATCCTCCCTTCCAACTAGGAGCCTAGCCGGCTTCCTAGCTCCAAGAAACATTTCATTTTCTTGGCCCTCCGTGCCCATGACTCCAAGAACATCAAAGCACAAATGCTCAAAGAAAACTATCACAAGAATTATATCTTCCAAGAATTTCAAAACCTCTCATCATGCTCAAACCTCTCCATCCCTCCTCTCCTCTCTACTTCTTCTCCCTATTTATCAAGTTAACATACACACTTTCCCAAGTCTCCTCAACCCCCTCATTATTATCCATCAACCTCCCTTATCTAGATATTTTGGGAAAATATTAAAATAAAACTAAATATAAATGACTTGCATTAAACAATAATAAATAAAATAAAAAGTTTTTATTCTCATGCTAGATAATAAATTTTATTTGATAATTTTCCCCAAAATGTACAAAACACTCCACCATGCTCATTTAATTCATCACAGCCACCATCTATCAAAGTCAAGAAAATATTTAATGCTTCTAGATATTTGTATGCAATATAATTTACATATTCAATTAAATAGTTAATAATTTACTTTAATAATTAATTACTTATACTAGTGTACATGGGTAGGGTATGTGTGCGTAGCTAGCGGACACATATCTCATGCATGTACTAATGATAAAAAATCATTGCTTCTAGTGCATAGTTACTATATGATCACCAAGACATGTAGGACAACAGATCAAGTAATGCATCATTTAATAATCTTAACGAACTAAATTACACCAATTCATCAATAACACATTGTCACACTTAAAATATCACTAGGAAATCAAAGAGGGTTTTAAACATGGTAGGAACCAAGTGAGTAAACAATAGTGGCATCTCTAATCCCCAATCGGTATTTTCAACTAACATTGAAGCATCCTTCCTTGCTAACCTACTTCCATCTTCCATCCTATCCTTTCCTCTGTTGGACTAAGATAGAGCGTCAACTATATTGACCTAACTCCAGATAGAACTCGTAAGCGGAAGTGTCATACATATCGACCAATCTTCCCCAACATGCATCTAGCAGTCGTCATCACACGTCTAGGGGAGCGTGACTTCACACAACCCTCTCACGACTCAAGGTTTCGGAGGATAAACGGTGGGCAATACCTCAACCCCTCCTTATAGAACTAGGGTCAACACCCTATATTGAGCCATACTGTGCAACTACTATTCTTAGAGTCACATCATCAAACAATCACTCTAGGCAAGTTGTGCGTCCTGTCAAAACCACACTTACCACAGATCATAGTAATATTTGAAACCATAAATTAAATCATAAGTACAACTTATAACATAAACTATCTTTTGGATGTTACGTCAACACTACAATCATTTGGTCATTACATAACTTGTCAATCTACAGCTTAGTTCATGAATACTCATATCCATGCATATATGTCATAATTTCATATAAGAATCCATATTTGTATTGACGTTCAATTAAGAAATGTATGTTTTTTTTTATCATGTCTTTCATATCTTATGCATTCACAACATAACTTAAACTGGTATCCATGTACCAAAATTCCACATTTAAATTTACATGTTTAACCAAATCACATAATCATCATCATCATCACAAACATATAACAACAAAATATAATACTGTGCAACTCACAAATAAGTCTAGACGTACACCTATCACATGTCTATATCAGTTTCAAAGAGTCCAAATAGTTACTAAACAATTCATTACTATAATGAGAAAAATCAAAGTTGTAATTGCCTAAGGCCAAAATATGGGGCGTTACATAAACTGAGAGTGTTTGTCACCAGGGCCAATATGTACGTTACGATCTTAGGATCTTATGACGTTGTGATCGGTATGGACTGGTTGGAATCGCATGACGCGATACTCAACTGTAATACAAAATGGTTGAGCTTGGCCGATGATGAATAACAGAGATGCATGATTGTAGGTCAAAACCAGGGAGTTTCCATGAGGTTTTTCTCTTCCTTGCAGTTACAGAAGAGCATGTGCAACAGATGTAAGATTTATGTGATCCTTGTGTTGAATGAGAAGGGAGTAGTGGAAGGTATAGAACACCTTTCAATGGTGAGAGAGTTGCAAAATTATTCCCAGAGGAGTTACCTAGGATGTCACCAGAGAGGGAATTTGAGTTTACCATAGACGTGGAACCAGGGACTAAACCAATAGCAAGAACGCCTTATAGGATGTGGACCACGAAGTTAGAAGAGTTGAGAATGCAACTGAAGGAGTTGTTGGACCTAGGATTGATACATCCAAGTGTGTCACCATGGGGTACACCTGCTATTTTCATATGAAGAACAATGGGTCATGGAGACTCTGCATTGACTATCGTCAATTGAATGAGGCAACAATCAAGAATCAGTATCCGTTGTTGAGGATTGATGATCTGTTCGATCAGATGAAGGGGGTGACAGTGTTCTCAAGAATTGATTTGAGATCAGGGTATCACCAGTTACATATCAAGGAGGAGGATGTTCCTAAGACCTCCTTTATGACAAGGTTTGGACATTACGAGTTTACTATTTTACGGTTTGGACTGACAAATTCCCGAGGGGTATTTATGAGTTTGATGAACAGGGTGTTCCGCAAGTACTTGGAGAAGTTCATACAAGTATTCATTAACGATATTTTGATTTACTCTCAGATGATGGAGGAGCATGATGATCACTTGCGCTTGGTACCAAAGTGTCTGCGAGAGCCAAAAATGTTTGGGAATTTTTCCAAATGCTCGTTTTATCAATCGAGGATTCACTACTTAGGGCATGTCATCTCCGGAGAAGGTAGCTCCATGGATCCAGCAAGGTTTGAGGCTATTATGGAATGTATTGTTCCAATGAATGTCCCGGAAGTGCGTAGCTTCATGGGTTTAGTAGATACTATAGACAGTTCACCGAGGGATTTTCAAAGATAGCAAATCCAATCACAGAATTGTAGAAGAAGAACAAGAAGTTTGTTTGGACCAAGAAATGCGTAGAAGAATTTCGAAGGCTCAAGGAGTTGTTGACAATGACATTGATACTAAAGGTCCCTGACATAGACACAAACTTCTTGGTATTCACTAACGCATCCAAGGAAGGCTTAGGTGGAGTCTTGATGCAAGACGATGAGTGATCGCTTACATCTCTAGGAAGATAAGAAGACATGAGGAAAACTATGTGACACATGATTTGGAGTTGTTAGCCTTTGTATATGCCTTGATGGTTTGGAGACACTACCTTGTTGGGCAAAAATTTGAACTAAAGACGGAGCACTGTGGACTACAACAGATCTTTACGCAATGCGACCTGAACGCGCGGCAATGACGTTGGTCGAAAATGCTTAGCGAGTACGATTTCAAGATTTCTTACATAAAAGGAACTATGAACCGAGTAGTAGATGCATTGAGTCAGAGACCATGCATCTTTTCGGTGTTGCCTCTTCAGACAAATCTACGTGAAAAGATTTTAAATTTACAGTGCGACAATGACTGGTACGAAGAAGTCGAAGATTTTATCGAACAAAACACAATGATTGTACCAAGATTTGAAGGATTTACGTTTCACGACGATGGATTATTGAGGCTTAAAAATCGGACTTACATACCACCGAATGACGAGTTGAGGAGCTTGATCGTAAATGAGGCTCATAGAGTAGTATACATGGCTCACCCGGGAGTCATGAAGATGAGGGAGGACTTTAAACCCTTATTCTTCTAGAAAGGAATGAAGGAAAACATAGTCAACTTTATGGCCAGATGTCTAGAATGTAAGTAGGTAAAGGCTAAACATAGACATCCAACTAGATTAGTACAGACACACACTATTCCAGAATCAAAATGGGAGGTTATTTCGATGGATTTTATTTTTGGATTGCCAATGACGCAAGGAGACACAACTTGATTTTAGTGGTAGTTGACACTCTAACGAAGAGTGCTCATTTTATTCCTGTGCATACTACGTATCGGGAACCTATGATAGCTATAGATTTCTTTAGTGATATTGTGAGGATGGATGGTGTGCCTAAGAGGATTATATCCGATCGATGATCAATGTTTACTGGACGATTTTGGACTAGTTTCCAAGAGGCCCTGGGAACAAAACTTAACTTTAGTACTGCGTATCACCTGAAGACTGATGGGCAGACCGAATGAATGAACCAGACGTTGGATGATATGTTGCGCATGTACATGATGGACCAACAACAACATTGGGAATAATTCTTGTCACTGGTGGAATTCACTTATAACAACAGTTACCAAAGCACCATCAAGATGGCGCCTTTCGATTTTCTTTACGGGAAATCATGTTAGACGCCATTGAGTTGGGCTCAACTGGAGGATAGGGTCATGGTGGGACCAAAAGTGATCCAAGAAATGGAAGATAAAATGAAAACAATAAGACAAAGGATTAAAGAAGCACAGGATCGACAGAAGAGTTATGTCGATGTACATCGTGTCGACCATAGTTACAAAGTTGGTGATCGAGTCTTCTTGCAGGTAAAACTGCATAAGAGTTCGATCAAGATTGGAAAGGGTGGTAAAATATCTCCTAGTTTCATGGGACCTTTCGATATTGTGGAGAGGAAGGGGCCCGTGGCCTATAGACTAGCCTTGCTTGATTCTTTTAGGCGTATGTGTGATGTTTTTCAAGTATCTGTTTGAGACATTATATTAGTGATCCTACATATGTTATTAACATGAGTCCCTTGTAAGTATCGGACGAGGGGGATCTCTCAACTAAGCCGATATGCATCCTCGATCATCGCATTCGATAAGTACGACGTCTAATAGTAGATGAGGTCATGGCCCAGTGGGACAACTATAGTTCGTACCCGACGACCTCAAAAGATGCATATGTTATGCGCCAACAGTTTCTATTTTTTTGGATGGATAAACTTATGATACTGTGATACACATTATTTCGGCCCTTATATACTGTGAAACTTTAGGATGAAGTTTAGACAAAGAGGGGGTGTATGTAACATCCCTCTCTTGCGCACACTGAGCGAACTTATTTAAGAGGAAAAATTCTTGCAAGTGATCCGAATTATTATACTTTTGGCCATTGATTATGATTATGAGGCATTCTGAATTGATGAGATGTTATTTTTCTGCATTTACATAGACATGTGCTATTGACTTGGTTTTCCCGAGTGTGGAGGATTTTGATCTTCGAGGATGCAGAGGCATCAATGGAAACTCTTGGACTCCGGATCGAGTCAGGGAGTGGACTATTGGGGTTTGATTGTTGTATATATGACATTTGTGCATCTGATTAGATGATATGATTATGGATATATTTTTGACATGATTCATTGATGATGCAGGTTGACGATAGATTTCTGACCAGACTCACATATTTGAGTAGAGGGGTCATGCACGACTACCAGAGACATTGAGGGAGAGGTGTGGAAAATTTCCCTACAAGATCCTACGAGCACTCACACCGTGGATCGATCTATAGGTTAACGATTACCTAGTTCGAGAAGACCCACGATGTCGTGAGGGCCGACTGTGAAAATCTCTCACGATGATTCTAAGGGGCGCGCAATAACGCAAGGGCCTTATTCCTTAGAGGCCCTTAGTCTCCCACAAGATCACCTAGTGGAGTATTGACTCTAGGAGTTTTTGATGTCTACCAATTCAGTCAAGAGGCGAGTGGTGCCCTAGGAGCACGTAGTGCGTCTTGAAGGGCATGTCGTGCAAGGGAAACAAGTTGAGGCAAGTGGCACCCTTGGAGCACCTAGTGTTTCCTGAAGGGCACGTTGCATTGTTAATTAATAAATGGATAAACCTAGATGGCCTTAGGAGGAATAACGTGATAAGAAATATTTAAAACATTTCCCCTAATAAAATGTCGCCCAACCTAGGAAAATAAAGTCTAGGTCTGAGTGATACTTGTGATAAAAGAATTTTTATCTATTTATATAAAAATAAAAATAATAATAAATAAATAATAATGATAATCATCATTAATCATGTGATGAGAAGGGGGTAAGTAATTCATTTAATTTATAAAAATCTTTTGGAGATAAAATTTAAAAAGGGGAAGAAGGGGAAATAAATGTTTTGTCACTTGTGCTAATAAAAATGTATTAATTAAAAAGGAAAAAAGGAAAAAGTTAATTTTCTACACCTGCCAATTTGAGTTTTAAATGAAAAGGGAAAGAGAGAAATTTAAAAGAATTAGGAAACTACAAAAAATTGGGAAACACAAAAAGAAAGGGGAAACCCAAGGAAAAGGCAGAAAGTCTAACTTAGTAAGGTATCTAACATTTAAGAACTTTCTAAATTAAACTCAACTAGTAAATTAGTAAGGGGGGAAGTCATTAAAGCTTGTAAGGGAATATGGGGACACCTAGGAGCGATTCTAGGAGTGATTTTAGGTGGGTGAAGGAAGTAGGAGTAATTAATTAATTAATGAAATTAATTTATGGTGCAGTGAAGGGATGGGTGACACATGTACGGGGAGGATTTTATGAATTAAATTGTTGAAAAATAAATTAAATGGGAATTTGGGAAATTAAAGGACTTTGAAACTCTATATAATGGAGGGAGGAGAAGGATGATGGATCTCCTCTTTTATTTGTAACATTACACTGTAGAATTTTAGACCTGATTGACTTAGCTTGTGGGACTTGGGATACCCATCTCGATGATGAGTGGTAGCTCAACCTTGCGAGGTGATCTGGGAGCTAACTGATATTTGGTTTAGTGTAAGTGTCCCCTTCACAGCTCGGGGGGGCTAAGGGGGAAGAACAGTACCCCTAGCATTGGCTGGGAGGTACCGATGAAGTCTCATCGGTCAGCAAGCGGGAGTTGCATGGAGCGTGCCGGACAAAGACTCAACGCGAACGACTTGGGCTACGGTATGCTTACTTGATAAGTAGATTCTTATCATACCTCATGCTTTAAAATCAATATTTTTAATTGGGTAAGGAATGTCGAATTAGCATTTTCAACTGATAACTTAATTTTTTCCTTAGCCTTAAGCTCGTTGTTGATTGATTTCCTTGTCTTTCGATCCCTACATGTCGTGACTGTCCTATGGTTTTATTGTTTTAGTGATTGAGTTACGCTCTTTACTTTTCCCTCGTCCCTAGCTCATCAATCCTCACCTCGGAAGTCATCCAGGAGCCAGATTAACGGTCGTCACTTCGGTGTTAATAGACCTATAGATCTTAATACCCTGCCTTTCTGTGCGAGGATGAAAAGTGAAGGATGTTTCTACCCAGTCGTCTACCCCTGTTGATTTTTCTTGGTTGATCGATGGTCATTGTGCCTTCTGGTGTTGAGTAATTCTGTGTTTTTACTCTTCATCTCCTAAAATTTTAACTCTGCAATTTAATTTAATTGAATGCGAATTTACCTTACGTTTTTACACCCCTCTCCTATGTCCTTCCCTACAATTTATTACTTTTTATTGGCGAATGTTACCCTGCGAACTTACCCTTGTTTTGGACTGCTAATTTATCTTTATTGGATTGTGATTTACACCCTTTTACTACATTTATATCTTGAAGGTTAGCTATTTTAATTTGTCTAGATTGTGTTTTTATTCTTCAATGGAAGGACAGTAAAGTCATGTCTGAATTTAAATCAAAAACCTTTCCTTCAATGCAAGCTTCTTTTACCTGTATTTGACTGTGAAATGGTATAACCAATTCGTTCTTATAGTAAATACTTTGCTCTAAGGACTGTGTGTTTTTTATTTTACCCATCCATTAACTAAGATTGAGTCTTTAGGTGCATGCGATTGCACCCTGTTATTGACCACGATTATGTTAACCCAACAACTTCATGCCTGGGCATTTTCCTGTTTCTGCCTGGATGTCATCCTTTTGGTGTTTGGGCAATGATTCTCTGCATTCTCTCTTGCTACGATTTCACTTGGCATGAATACCCTGTTGTACCAGGATACCAATGAATTAAACAAATTCAACGATTAATGTATTGTAAAGTATGGTGGCTAATATTATGGTAGCAAGTCAATATGGTTTAATTATTGCAGTAATGTATAGTCCTAGTTCTATATTTATCAGACAACAAAGACTTGATGTACGATGAGTATTTTAACTACAACCAGATCGTGTTTTCTATCAGACAACGCCTCAATTAATTGACTGTCGTTACACACTTTTAACTTTGATTTTTTATAACAATTGGCTCAAATTTAGTTATGTATGACATTGGTTTTAATTCCTCCTTTTCCTTTAATGAGAGGCTTGTTGAATCACATAGTTGGATTATATCTACATCTACGTGTTGAGAATAGGTATAACCTTGGGCAGCAAATTGGTAAGAGGTAGCATTGATTTTTTTTGGGTAGCAATTTGTGGCATGAACATAAATAGTGATTTTTAACAACGCGTTTATTAAGTGTTTAGTCAGCCACCTCTTGTGTTTTTATGAATGCCATTAGTTGTCCAACATATTTTTCTAAGAGAACTTATTTTGACAACAATTATCACTTGTATATAAAGTATTGATTAATAATTTATACACCCATGTCAATTATGTTAACTTGTTAAATTATAGACATGTGTATAATAGTCTGGTTAAATTGTAGAGTGTAACGTTTTAAACATCGACGATAACTATTCAACATTAAACTCATTGAAATATAGGATGGGTAATTTGACTTCAATGTTGTTTTTATACGCATCCTAGATCACCCTTAAAAAAAAATGTTAACTAGTTCACCTATTCTTATTGATTAGTGTATTTTGCTCACAAGCTTTTGATTTGGTTGAATTCCTTTTTTTGTCCATTTTTATGATAACTTGATGAAAATAGTAACTTGATAAGGGTTCACTCCTTATCCCTTAGAAATCTTTCTTAACCGATAACAGGAGGTGTCAGACATCATGATTTATTGGTGTACTAGTCTTTTCTTGCGCAAGCTTAATGGACGAGAGTTTAGTAGACGTATCAACTAAAACCTTTAATAGCCTTTAGTTATTTGGCAGTTTTGCGACTCACACCTTCTGTCGAGATGGAAGGGGTGG
This sequence comes from Picea engelmannii, assembly GCA_009831015.1. Lineage (NCBI taxonomy): Eukaryota > Viridiplantae > Streptophyta > Pinopsida > Pinales > Pinaceae > Picea > Picea engelmannii. The sequence continues at coordinate 64,630 of ML790816.1, read as the reverse complement.
TTGGTCTTGTCGTTACACCTCACGGTTCATTGTAGGAAAAAAGAACCCTTCGGTCCTTCACACATTGAATTCGATGGTTATCTTGCGTCATGTTGACCGGTTTCTTGGGGTGTGGGCATAGTTTTCTTGTCAGTTGTTTTGCCTCCTAGTGCACTAGATTTCCTGATTCCTTGCTTCCGTTAGGATATGTTGCGCTACGGTTATTGATGCGTCTATCTCCTAGGGACAACATGATTCCTGATGACGGGATCATGGCACACCCTATTGGATAGTGGTGAATGATAACTTGGCTGGAGTCGGTGCCTTCTATGTGTGTGTTGTTGAGCGTTGTAAGTTTGATTTTGTTGCATGGGTGAGTGCCTTCATGCATTTGGTTCATGTGCCTTGAGGTTCTATTCATTGGTCATCCAGGGCCGTGGTGTCAAGAGTTGGAATGTTGTCCCTTAGTGTGCAGGCCTGGTCTTGTTTGCGTTGGGCAGGTAGTCGTTTCTTCTGTTTGTTCTACGCATGTTTCGCCCAGTTTCTCTAGTGCCAGTGCATGGAGTAATAGTTTTATGTTTCCTGAACTATGTTCTTGCATTCATCATCAATGGTGTGGTTCAACTATTGTCGTCTTTTCCTTCCTGCCCAAAAACAAAAAAAAAAATTACACCTTATGTTTCGCTTGTAGTCGTAGCGATGAGGGTCGTCACAAAGGAGGAGTGATTCCTTATCTGTCTGATGGGTTACCTCGCAAAATAGGGACCCATCATTAATTATTCTATCCATACATAAACTTTTCATTGAGCAATTTTAAATAAAAAGAACATACTTTAAATAAAACTATGTTGTTTCGGTACCCCTGTACATGTTCTCTATATTACTGAAGAATCTAAAATAGAGAGAATAACATCATAGAGAAAACACAGAGTGAGACTGATAAATATTATCTACGAGTTATAAAACTTTCTTCAAAGAAATAAACTTGGAAATATCTCGTAAAAACCCTGAAAGAATTCATAGTCATGAGGTTGAGAACCTAAGCCTAGATTCAACCATTTAAAGGCAAACATGACTACTTTTGTTTGATATGGAATACCTTTGTTAGGGAAGGAGGTATCTAGAGAATTTTAATATGGAGATAAACAATATCTTTTAGAAATGATACTCAATCCAGGGGTGATTAATTGAGAAGTTCGATAACTAGTAAACACTTATAATAAAATATGAATTAAACATACAAAGAATTGTAATGAAGTATTATACCCAGGACGTATCGTGGACTATATTCAATCCCGGGATTGGTAAAAATTTAAAAAAACATTTTAACTTCTTTGACCCTCACCCAGGATCTCGTTTTCACGAGGAATACTTGCACAGTCACCCCAGACAAGACCATCCTATGGATACCAAAGACCTTACGAGTAAGGGGTACATGTTGTATAAGTTCGCTCTCCTGAATAAACCGGAATTGAATAAGGTCTACCATTTTCTCTATAACTCATTTTCTGGGAGGATTCAAGGAGTGGAACTTGGAAGAGTTTCAAAGAATGAATTGAGTAATATTATCTAGAGGATCATATTATTCCAATAAGTGAAGAATTGCATAAGTTGAAGAAGACTAAAGAAGAATTATCAGGGTTTATGTGATGGTTGGTTCATGGTGATAATTTAATGTAGATTTTTATTATCTGTCATATATTCTTGGGTGGAAGGAAGGGGAAAGGATTGAGTGGTCAACCCTCTCTTAATATTGGAGGATTGTATCTTCCTTTTGGAGGTTTATCCCTACCTTTATATTTGGAATTTGTAGCTACCTATGGAATTCATTACTGCCTTTGAACAATAATACATGATTACTTCTTATATATTGTGCATGGTGTATTTGTGTATGTCCTATACTATTCTTCATTGTTCATTATATAGTCTTCATTGATGATTGGATTTAAATTGAATACACAATCTGATTGAAGTACAAGTTCAAAAATACTAATTTCTCTAAATATTGATTCATTGCTCTCTCAGTATTTCCAACAATTTACCCTTCGAGGGTTTTGAACTTCCCACAATAGTGTAGCATACTCAAAATTCATAAAAATAAAACATTGATTAAATACTTATGAAGATTCAAAACCATATGAAGAGAGAACGAATCAATATAAAACAAGTTACTTAACAATTGTAATATACTCAAATTTTAGATAATTAAATTGTATGTTGAATTTTGAAATAAATTTCAGTTTTTGGAAAATTCGAATTTGGAAATTATTTGCCATTTAAGACAAATCCGAATTTGGAATTTTGGATTATGTAATTAGTTATTTGATGATTGTTGGGAAAATATTTGACTTTCCCAACTGTCCTCTTTTATTGGACACATGTATGAGACAATATTTTTAATAAATTTAATGCTGGAAGACAAAGAAAACAACCAGGTTAAAAATAACTGACCATGACTCCATGAGTGGGGAACAGGTTTGAGTTACCTCAAGGCTGATTTTTACAAGTTTAAGAAGTGGAATTTGACCACTAGTGGCCCCTAAAAATCAAGGATTTTTAAAGATTCCAATTTCCCCAAGGACGGAATGAAAGACCTAGGTACAAGAATGTATGTATACACAACATATGGGGGAGGAAGGATGCTTCTTGGTATGTTGGGAAGGGAGAACTGTTTTCTGTTATGAGCACTGTTAGTGTGAGGAAAAACAATTTATGATCTCATGGCCAGGTTAGGGGATGAGCATGGTAAATGATTTTCTTTTTTCTTTTTTACGGTTGGGTGGAACATGGTTGTTCCATTTTGTTCCAACATTAGTTTTCATATATGTATCTCACCTTGTATTCTATTTTCAATATTTTATTTATGGTTGTTATCTGTTAGTAATATGTTGATTGTTCTACATGTAAGTGAGATCAAATTTTAATTGACTGTATAGCCATGTTATATTATGGCTTATCATAGTATAATGATACTAGTAATAATGTTTATTTGAAATATGATGGTTATACATATACATTTAACTATATATATATATATATATATATATATATATATATAGATATAGATATAGATATATATTCGTAAGGAAATATAAAAAATATGTCTATGTGCCTATTGGCCATTGAAGTTATGTATTTTGATTGCTGCTCAATTATGTACATAATCAAACACTTCAGAGAAACGCTTCAATAAGGAAATAAATTCAGACTGTATTATTATTAATTTGTTATCATGCTGAGAATAGATAGAAAGAATAAAAGTCCAAATACATTCCTTATTTGTATCTATTACCACATAAATCTAGTGATATAGTAGACTTCAAAGTGTCTTGCAAAAGTAACTATTATATTAAATGATTCGTTGTCCAAAACATTACATTTGGAATAACATAGATCCAAACACTCCACAAACTGTTGTGTTTTAAAAACAGAGCTTAAATATTCTATACGAAAGAAATTGTATGTAACCAAAGAAATGTCTGCATGAGTCGAGCAAGGATGATCATGGAACTCAAATACCTTTCGTTTTAGGATGCTCCTTTTACCCAAGCACACTCTTTTTCCCAACCTGGAAGAGGAGTAAGCAAGAGTTTTAGTAAATTCACTAGTACCCAGGTTTTTAATTTATGAAAATAAATAAAATATGGCAAGGACACAACTTTTCTTGGGTTCCTTCGAATGGAAGATTGTCTTATCCCTTCTGAAATAGTCGATCCATGAACCATAAGGAGGAGGAGTGAGTCCATATCTATCTGATGGGTTACCTCGCAAAATAAGGACCCATCATTAATTCTTTTATCCATACATAAAATTTTCATTGAACAATTTTAAAGAATAAGAACAAACTTTAAATAAAACTCCGTTGTTTCAGTACTCCTGTACATGTTCTCTAAATTCTTAAATAATCTAAAATACAGAGAATAACATCATAGAGAAAACACAAAGTGAGACTGATAAATATTATCTATGAGTTATAGAACTTTCTTCAAGGAAATAAATTGGAAATATCTTGTAACCCTGAAAGAATTCACGGTCGTGAGTTTGAGAACCTAAGCCTAGATTCAACTATTTAAAGAAAAACAAGACAACTTTTGTTTGATATGGAATACCTCTGTTGGGAAAGGAGGCATCTAGAGAAATTTAATACAGAGATAAACAATATATTTTAACAGTGATACTCAATACATTGGTGTTGAATTGAGAAGTCTGATCACCAGTAAACACTTATTGTCAAATACAAATTAAACATACAAAGAATTGTAATGAAGTATTATATGCAGTAAATATCGTGGACTTTAGTCAAGCCCAAGATTGGTAAAAATTTTAAAAACATATTAACTTCTTCAGGGATTTAGTCTATAAAAAAAAACACAGAGTTTAAACATTAAGGGATTTAGTCATTCCAGTCGCAGAGTTTAAACATTCACAAGAAAGCGCAAAGATTACTCATTCAACAATGAATCAATAAAAAACGCATATATACTCATTCATAAGAAGGAGAAAAATTAGAGATTAACCATAAGATAAAAATGCAAAGATTAGTAAGGGATAGATAGATGGGCGAAATTTTATCCTTCACTTATCCATGCACAAGAAAGAAGGGAACTTAAATCTCAGTGTTAAGCACCGGAGTAAATACACGCTATTATGATTCTGGATGACTGCTCAGGCATGGAATAATAACTTAAGTATAAGGGAAATAAGATAAAAACACATTTTTTATTCATATTAAATCAATAAAAACAAACACAGAGATGTCATTGCAATTAGAGTTAGGTTCGCCATGGCAATCAATTAAAAATACAGTGAGCATAAGGCTGGGATGAATTTAAATTCTCTGACCATAAAATGTTGGGATCAACAAGACAATTTGCTAAAAGATAAAAATGAAATCTCTGGATAGTGTTATGCTAAATAAAACATAGACTTGAACATAGTAGAAGTACATTAATGAAGGCATAGGAACAATATTTAAACTACCATTCATTACAAATATATGCATGCGTACCATAGCCAAATGTGAAACCTATGAATTTGTTGTTTCGCATACTCTCCTTCCAACTCCCACTTGGCAACTGATGTGACCTCACCGATACCTCCCAGCCAACGCTAGGGGTCCTCTTCTTCCCCATGATCCCCCTGAGCTCCAAAGGGGACACACACACAATACCCGAGAATTCTATCACCTATCTCTCCTTGCAAGGTCGAACTACCACTCATTACCTGAGCTGGGTATCCCAACTCCCACAAGAGAAAGTTCAGTCAAGATAAAATTTCAGTAGTGTAATGTTGCACAAAACGATGAGATCCATACTCCTCCTCCATCCGTTTTATAGATTTTTCAAGTAATTAGTTTCCCAAAATTCTCATTAGATTCCTTTTTAATTAATTAATGCAGAAAACCTCCCCTATACACATGTTGCCCGATCCCCTAGTTGCATTAGAAAAATTAATTTTATTAATTAATTAAATATCCCTGTTTCCCTCATCCACCTAAGAGAATTTCTAAAAACTCTCCTCGATGTCCCAAAATTCGCTTACAATTCTTAAATGACTGATGCCTTACTTAAATCCTAGTTGAGTTCATAAATAGAAAGTTCCAAAGGCAAGATTCCTTACTAAGTTAGACAGTCATCTTTTTCTCTAAGTCTCCCCTTTTCCTTAAGTTTCCTTTTTCTTTTAAGTTTCCCTGTTTTTCCTATTTAACTAAAAATCAATTTAGCAAGTGTATATAAAATAACCATTTACCCTCTTTTGTTTTTAACTAAAAATTAAATTAGCAAATGTAGATAAAAACAACCATTACCTCTTTTTAAAAATTTAATCCTTCATTATAATTTTTACTTTAATAATTAAAGTTTGAATTTATTTACCCCCTTCTTGTTATATGTGTAATTATTTTTGTTCATAGGTTCTGCTTAGACCTAGGTTTTCAATTCACTAGGCTAGGTGACATTTTTAAGGGAAAATATTGTTTTTAACTTTACTTGTCATATCATTCATTTTAAGGGCGACTAGGTTTATTCACTTACCAGTTAAAATTGCAACGTGTCATTCAGGATGCACTATGTGCTCCAAGGGTTCCACTCGTCTCTTTCCATTTTTCTTGCACACCATTCCCTTCAAGATGCACTACGTGGTCCAAGGGTGCCACTCGCTTCTTTCCATTTTCCTTGCGTGATGTTCCCTTCAATACGCACTATGTGCTCCAAGGGTGCCACTCGCCTCTTGACTGAATTTAGTAGAACTCAAACCCATGGAGCCAATACTCCGCCAGGTGATATTCTAGGAGACTAAGGGCCTTTGACTTATTGTGCGTCCCTTAGAATCATCGTGAGAGACTGTCATAGTCTTCCCTCACAGCATCGTGGGTCTTCTCGAACTAGGTAATCATTAACCTACAGTTCGAACCACAACATGAGTGCTAGTAGGCTGTGGAAAGGCTGTTGTCACACGTCTCCCTCAAAGTCTCTAGTTGTCGTGCATGAACCTTCTACTCCACATGTGAGTTTGGTTGGAAAGATATTGTCAGTTTGCATCCATCAACAAATCATGTCAACAATAATAGTCAATCATCATAACATGTAATCATATGTACATATGTCACATCAACAACATTCAAACCCAATAATCCACTCCCTGACTCGATCTGGAGTCCAACGGGTTTCATCGATGCCTCTTCATGCTCAATGTCCAAAGTCCTGCACACTCAAATGAACCCATTCGATAACACCTCTCTATGTAAATACAACAAAATAACACATCATTAAATCCATAATATCTCATAATCATAATCAAAATGACCAATAGTACAATAACCCAAATCACTTGCACGCAAGTGTCCTAAAAAAACAAGTTCGCTCAGTGCACGCAAGAGAGAGATGTTACATACACTCCCTCTTGGTTTAATGTTCGTCCCGAAGTTTCATAGTATATAAGTGCCAAAATAAAGCGTATCATAGTATCATAAGTTTATTTATCAAACAAAAATGGAAACTGTTGGCACATATCATATGCGTCCTCCCAGGTCGTCGAGTCCGGACTATAGTTGTCCCAATGGACCTTGACCCGATATAATGTTCGAAACCGTAGTTATCGAATGTGATGGTCCAAGATGTAGATTGGCTCAGCCATGAGCACACCCTTGTCAGATACCTCCAAGGAAATCATGTCCATAACATGTGTAGGATCACTAATATAATGTCTCAAAACAGATACGTGAAAAAAACTATGCATACGCCTCAAGCATCAGACAAGGCTAGTCAATAGGCCATAGGCCCTCTTTTTTCCACAATCACATAGGATCCCATGAACCTAGGAGAGATTTTATCACCCTTTCCAAACTTGATTGAACTCTTATGTTTTTTCACTCGCAAGAAGACTCAATCGCCAACTTCATAACTATGATCGATACGACGCGCATCGACATAACTCTTCTGTCGATCCTGCGCTTCCTTTATCCTTTTTCGTAGGGTTATCATTTGGTATTACATTTCTTGGATCACTTCAGGTTCCACCAGGAGCCTATCCTCAAGACGATCCAAAACTCAAAGGCGTCTGACATGGTTGCCCGCAAATAAACTCAAAAGGCCCCATCTCAATGGTTCTTTGATAATTGTTGTTATATGAAAATTCTACTAGTGGCAAGAATTATTCCCAATGCTTATGTGGGTCCATCACGTACATATGAAACATGTCCTCCAAGATTTGGTTTGTTCTTTTGGTCTGCCTATCTGTCTTCGGGTGATAAATGGTACTAAAGTTAAGTTGGGTTCCCAAGGCCTCTTGGAAACTAGTCCAAAATCATCTAGTAAACATCGATCCTCAATCGGATATAATCCTCTTAGGAACACCATGCAACCTCAAAATCAAGTCGTGTCTATTTGTTGTCAATGGAAATCCAACAAAGAAATCCATCGAAATGACCTCTCATTTCGATTCAGGAAGTGTGTGTGGTTGTAGTAATCTTTCCGGATGTTTATGTTCAACCTTCACTTGCTGACATTCTATACATCTTTCCACGTAGTTTACTATGTATTCCTTAATTCCTTTCCAGAAGAATAAGGGCTTAAGGTTTTCCCTCATCTTCATGACTCTGAGGTGAACCATGTACACTGCTCTATGAGCCTTGTTTAAATCTCAATAATCCATCGTTGTCCACAATAAATCCATCAATTTTGGCACCATCGTTGTGTTTTGTCCAATAAAATCCTTGACCTCCTTATACCAATCATTGTCGTGATGTAAAGCTAGAATAGTTTCACGTAGATTCGTTTGAAGAGGGATTACTGAAAATATGTGTGGTCTCCCACTCAACGCATCCACCACTATGTTCATTGTTCCCTTTATGTAAGTAATATTGAAATCATAATCGCTAAGCAATTCCGACCAATGTCATTGTCACGCGTTCAAGTCTCTTTCCCTAAATATGTGTTGTGGTCCACAGTGGTCCATTTTTAGTTCGAATTTTCATCCAATAAAGCAGTGTCTCCAAAATCTCAAGGCATATACAATGGCTAACAAATCCAAATCGTGTGTTTCATAGTTCTCCTCATTCCTACTCAACTTTCTCGATATGTAAGTGATCACTTGACCGTCTTGCATCAAGACTTCTCCTAAGCCTTCCTTCAATGCGTTAGTCCATACCAAGAAGTTTGCATCCATGTCAGGGACCTTCACTATTGGTGTTGTCGTCAACATCTCCTTGAGCCTCCTAAATGCCTCCACGCATTTCTCGGTCCAAACAAACTTCTTGTTCTTCTTCTACAATTTTGTAATCGGATTTGCGATTTTAGAAAAATCCTCGACGAAATGTCGATAGTATCCCGCTAAAACCATGAAGCTACAGACTTCGGGGACATTCATCGACATAGGCTAGTCCATAATAGCCCCAACCTTTTTTGGATCCACAGTGATACCTTCGTTGGAGATGACATGCCCTAAGTAGTGAATCGTCGATTGATAAAATGAGCATTTAGACAATTTCCCATACAATTTGTTCTCTCGCAGACACTCTAGTACCAAGTTCAAGTGCTCATCATGCTCCTCCATCGTTTGAGAGTAAATCAAAATATCATCAATGAATACTTGCAAAAACTTATTCAAGTATTAACAGAACACCCCATTCATCAAACTCATAAATACTCCAGGGGCATTTATCAGTCCAAAAGATAAAACAATAAACTTGTAATTTCCAAACCTTGTCTTAAAGGAGGTATTAGGGACATCATCCTCCTTGATCCGTAACTCGTGATACCCTGATCTCAAGTCGATTTTCAAAAAAATCGTCATGCCTTTCATATGATCAATAGATCATCAATCCTTGGCAAGTGATATTGATTCTTGATCGTTTCCTTGTTCAATTGACGATAGTCAATGCAGAGTCTCCACGACCAATCCTTCTTCTGTATGAAGATAATAGGCACACCCTACAGTGAAACAATTGGGCATATAAGTCCCAGGTCCAAAAAATCCTTCAATTGCATTTTCAACTACCATAACTTTGGGGTCGACATCCGATAAGGCACTCTTGCTATCGATTCAGTCGTCGGTTTTACGTCTATGTTAAATTCCAATTCCCTCTCTGGCAACATCCTAGGTAACTCCTCAGGAAAGATGCCCGTAAACTCTCTAACCACTGGAAGGTGTTCTAGACCTTCCACTACTCCCTTCTTGTCTAATGCAAGGATCACATAAATCTTACATCCTTTGCGCATGCTCTTCCGTAGCTGCAAGGAAGAGATGAACCTCAGGGAAACTCCTTGTTTCCAACCTATAATCACGCATCTTTTTCCCTCATCATCGACCAAGCTCAATTGTTTTGTCTTATAGTTGAGTATCGCCTTATGCGATTCCAACCAGTCCATATCGATCATGACGTCATAAGATCCTAATATTGTGACGTACAGGTTGGTCCTACTGACAAACTCTCCCAGGTTAAGGCTACAACCCGTAACCTTCCCACCAATTTTTTGTTTGTATCCAAAATCCATTTATACAAAGATAAACTCATCATGGTCCACTGCCTCAACCTTAATTCATTTTATCACCGCACCATAAATAAAACTTACGGTAGCACCGGTATCTATCAAAAAACTAAGGGTCCGGTTAGCAACGACACTTGACATCTCGAGCATAGTCGAATGATGCTCTAACTAGGGATTATTGACCGGTACATGAATTCGATGGGCCTTCCCCAAATCTCCCACAGTAGTGGGTCGGACTGATGGAGATCCTCTCGTCCTCTCCACTGGGTAGTCGCATTGGTAATGTGTCTCCCCACAATTCCAACACCCTTTCTTCGGTCCAGTACCCCTGGTACCCAAAGTAGAAGCTGACAGCCCACCGATCTGGAATCCTAGTGAGTGTCTAGCGAGTGTATGATGTTTCCATGCACCAAATGACACCTGCTCTACTGGTTTCATTGGAGTCCTATTGATAAGATCCTCCTCTACTATTAGGGCCTTCTGTATGGCATAATGCAAGGTTTGAGGCATCATATTCCTAACCTTTACACGAATGCTGACATTAATGCCAAACAAGAACCTATTGACCTTATTTTTCTCGATATTTAGGTGCAGAGCATACCGAAGAATCTCCATAAAATGAGCCTCATCCTCGGTCATCGTATGACCACCATATCACAAGTCGTTGAACTCATTGAACTGACGCTCAACGAATTCCTCAAAAATATACCTCTCCCGGAACCGTTCCTCGAACAGTTCTGATGACACGTCTTCGACGACCATGATCAATTGTGGCATGAGCATATTCTACCATAGAAGAGCGCTCCCCTTTAGTTCAAATACCTCCATGCGAACCTTCATGTTCGAGGTATAGTCATGAAGTGCAAAGCACATCGTCATATTATCCAACCATGTCTCGATGGCTGCACTGTCCCGGGCACCAAATAACTTGGGAAATTTGACCTTCTCGATTTCACAGTGAATACTAACGATATTGGTTGGGTGCGTTGTGGACCCTCAGGGGTACAAGCGCCCAAGCCTCATCTCAGTACAAATGGTGAATCAACGCCTCTGACAATCTCTGGAAGGACCTTATCAGACATCATCATCCCCTACAATAATCAAATCCAGCCCAAGGACTTGTTCTTCACCTTGGGGGTTAGACTTTGAGAGCATGGGCACCTCTGGAGGTGTTGCACCTCCTTCCACAACACCCGTAGCGAACCTCTATGTCGTCCTCTAATCGATATCACCGCATGGACGCGTTAAAGTTTTAATTAGTTCTAGGTTATCACTCATGGGTTTACTACAATGGAAAGCATGGTGATCCATAGAAACAGAGTTGAATCGGCACTAATACCATACGTAACAACATTGTTGTTACGATTTCATGCCACGCAGGTAAGTGCATTTTTTTTTTTTAAGGCGCAAGGACCTACTTGACCTCAGGGTGCGCAATCAATCAATCAGTGAATCCACAAAAACCAACATCTTTTTCAAGGTACACACCTGATCCATTAGAAATATTAACATATTTCATTTAACAATCAAGTGCTCCATTAATCTAAACAAGGAGCCCATAATGTAACATTGTGACAAGCATGCTAGTAATCAAAGGCCTGACATTAGGATCCAACTGCATCCATAATGCCAGGAGTCTAAACACCTAAAAATAAACATAACCAAGGTGTACAAATGGTCGGTATTGAATTCAACCATAAGAAACATTAATCGGAGGTGCGCGGGTGATCTAATACTCAATTAACACACATTAACTTTGTTACCCTGCACACAAATAATTCTAGGCGCTTAGGAAATCACACAACAACATGGTTACAAGGTGCGTGGGTAAAATCCCAAGCATAATAGTATGTGACATAAGTCCCATGAGCTACACCTCCTACTAAAAAAAAATCAAGAAGCAAGGGTGCCTAAGGCGCTAGGTAAGTTGGTCACACTATCTTCAAGTCAATCATTATCCCAGGCGAAAAAATATGCTCAGTTAAATCCTTGACTAACGTTGCAAACATAAAAACCATTGTGCACGACGTCTGAGATCTAAGCCATCATCATTTTCATAGATCCAAAGGTGCATGACATCTAAATTCTATAAGTATCATTGTGATATACCATCCATTATGCAAGGGATATCCATCATAAGTCAAGAGAAAAATCATTATTAATTCAAGGATGCTTACACCTTTCCCAGTCAAGGGTCTCCCTTAATCTTAACCCATACCTCATTAAAAAAAGAACACAAGCATGTTCATATCAAGAGTCTCTATTACATTCCATAAATACTTACGTTATTATAATCAATGTAACTATAATGCCATCCTTTCACAACTCCCCAATATCATACCCTAAAACTTTATTATTCTTTATTATGATTCACTCAAATGCAAGGTTAATCTTTACAGCAAAAACTGTTTCAGAATTTCACCCTAGACCACCATCATATAAGGAATTACTCATTGTAAGGATAGAAAACTCAATAAGGGAAAAAGTGAAAGAAACAATGGAGAACTACGATGAATAAGGTAGCCAAAACTTAGGTGATGGAGGACTAACCTATTTAAATATATTTCATCCTTATTGAAATATGCAGAAAGATGCCTTATGACATTAATATTAATCACTAGACAGTCAAGAGAATAAACTTTATTTATTTGTTTAAATTTAATATATATATATGTATGCTCATAAAGTAACTCCATGATAATTGAAGTAGTGATTCACCCAAAACTTCAAGCTAATAAATTGCTTAAATAAAATACAATCTATTGTATCTTTAATTAGTAAAAATTTGCCCGAAAAAAGAGAAGGCAGATATCCCTTCTAGGTACATTTAATCGAGAAAAAGTAATTTGGAAACACTATCAAATTTGCACAATCAAAATAAGGGGCGACCGACAAGTGTGTGATCCAACAATAAGGTGGGAAAACGATCGTGTCAGTGCCTCATCAATTATTTTTGTTCAGAGCTAAAACAAAAATGTTGAGATAGTTTTAGGAAGGATGCAGAGACTGTTCGTAAAGGAAAAACGCTAAGATAGCTTTAGTAAGGACGCAGAGATTCAAAGATCATTCAAAGAAAAAATGCAGATGGTAAAATCACAGTTTAACAATAACATCATTGTCTCCAATAATTTTGTTGTCTATTAATAAAATGTTGCTTAAACCATGATATAGAAGTCTACAATAATACTACTATCTATTAAAGGGATTATTGTCTTAACGATTGCATCGTTGTCTACCATAATATCGTCGTATATGAGTAAAACATTGTTAAACAATGATATAAAAGTCTACAATAAAATTACTATCTATTAAAAGAAATCGTTGGCTTAACACATGACATAGTTGTCTAATAAAATGATTCACTGTCTAACAATATAATTTATGGGAATCGCAGGCTAACCAATATTTCGCTATCTAACAATTAAAATTTATGGAAATCGCAGGCTAACCAATATTTTGATATCTAACAATTAAAAATTATGGAAATCGTAGGCTAACCAATATTTCGCTATCTCATAATTACAATTTATGGAAATCACAGGCTAACCAATATTTCATTGTCTAACAATTAAAATTTATGGAAATCGTTGTCAGATATTCATAGAAGAAAATGGCTGTAAGGATACCGCTATAATAATATTGCTAGAATAACATTATCACTTCTAATAAAATCACCATAATAAAATTATTATTGTAATAAAATCACCATAATAAATCACTGGAATAAAATTGTTGGAATAAAATCATCACTGGAATAAAATCGTTGTGTAAATATCAATCCAGGAATCCCAACTAATATGTAGAGATTTGTGAATGCATAGATTTGTTGTGTAGAGATTCGTTGTATAATTGGAAAGGAGCCAAGGTAATCGGAGATTAATCAATAAAAAAAATGCAGAGTTTAAACATTCAAGGATTTATTCATTCAAATTGCAGAGTTTAAACATTCACAAGAAGGCACAAGGATTACAGATTAACCATAAGAGAAAAATGCAGAGATTAGTAAGGGATAAATGGCTGGGCAAAAATTTATCCTTCACTTATTATCCATGCAAAGGAAAGTAGGGAATTTAATCTCATTCTTAAACACCAGAGTGAAGACAGCTGATTAGGCTCTTGGCTGACTGCTTAGGCACAGACTAATAACTTAAGGATAAGGAACAAAAGATAAAAACACATTTTTTCTTTGTATTAAATCAATAAAAACAAAAACAAAGATGTCATTGCAATCAGAGTTGGGTTCTCCATGGGAATCAATTAAAAATACAGCGAGCATAAGGTTGGGATGACTTTAAGTTCTCTGTTCATAGAACGTTGGGCTCAATAACACAATTTGCTGAAAGATAAAAATGAAATCTCCGGATAGTGTTACGTTGAATAAAACAAAGACTTTAACACAATATAAGTACATTATTGAAGGTGCGGGAACAATATTTAAACTACCATTAATTACAAATATACACATGCATACTGTATCCAAATGTGAAAGCTTCAAAGTCGTTGTCCCTCGCGCGCTCCGTCCAGCTCCTACTTTCCAACTGATGTGACCTCACCAGTACCTCCCAGCCAACTCTAGGGGTACTATTCTTCCTCCTGAGCCCCCCGAGATGCAAAGGGTCCATGCACACAATACCATAGAATGATAGCACCCATCTCTCCTCACAAGGTCGAGCTACCACCCATTACCCGATCTGGATATCCCAACTCCCACAAGAGAAAGTTCAGTCAAGATAAAAATTTTGCAGCATAATGTTACACAAAAAGATGAGATCCATACTCCTCCTGCTCCATCCTTTTTATAGAGTTTTCAAGTAATTAGATTCCCAAAATTCTCATTAGTTTCATTTTTCATTAATTAACTAGGAAAAACCTCCCCCGTACACATGTTGTTCGATCCCCTAGTTGGACCAGAAAATCAATTTTAATAATTAATTAAATATTCCTATTTCCATCATCCACCTAAGAGCATTCCTAAAAATGCTCCTCGGTGTACCAAAATTCCCTTACAATTATTAAATGACTTATGGCTTACTCAAATCCTGTTTGAGTTCATAAATAGAAAGTTCCAAAGGAAAGATTCCTTACTAAGTTAGACATTTAGCTTTTTCTTTAAGTCTCCCCTTTTCTTTAAGTTTCCCTTTTTCCTTAAGTTTCCTTTTTCTTTTAATCTTCCCCCTTTTTCCTATTTAACTAAAAATCAATTTAGCGAGTGTAGATAAAATAATCATTCACCCTCTTTTCCTTTTAACTAAAAATTAAATTAGCAAATGTAGATAAAAACAACCATTACCCATTTTTTAAAATTTAATCCTTCACTATAATTTTTACTTTAATAATTAAAGTTTGAATTTATTTACCCCCTTATTGTTATATGTCTAATTATTTTTGTTCAGAGGTTCTGCTTAGACCTAAGTTTTAAATTCACTAGGTTGGGTGACATTTTTAAGGGAATTTTTTTTTTTTAACTTTACTTATCATATCATTTATTTTAAGGCCGACTAGGTTTTTTCACTTACTAGTTAAAATCGCTACTTTCCCTTGAGGACGCACTACGTGATCCAAGGGTGCCACTCACCTCTTTCTGTTTTCCTTGCAGGATGTTCCCTTCAAAAAGCACTACGTGCTTCAAGGGTGTCACTCGCCTCTTTATGTTTTCCTTGCGCAATGTTCCATTCAAGATGCACTACGTGCTCCAAGGGTGCCACTTGCCTTTTGACTAAATTTGGTAGATGTCAAACCCATGGAGTCAATTCTTTGCTAGGAGATCTTGTGGGAGACTAAGGGCCTCTAATGAATAAGGCCCTTGCCTTATTGCATGCCCCTTAGAATCATTTTGAGCGACTGTGACAGTATTCCCTCATGGCATCGTTGGTCTTCTCAAACTAGGTAATCATTAACCAACATCTCGAGCCACAGAGGTGGTGCTAGTAGGTTGTGGCAGGATTGCTGCCACACCTCTCCCTCAAAGTCTCTGGTTTTCATGCGTGACCCCTCTACTCCACATGTGAGTCTGGATGGAAATCTATCGTGAGCCTGCATCCATCAACGAATCATGTTAGCAATAATAGTCAATCATCATAACATCTAATCATATGTACATATGTCACATCAACAAATTCAAACCCAACAGTCCACTCCCTGACTTGATCCAGAGTCCAAGGGGTTTCAACGAGGCCTCTGCATCCTCAATGGCCAAAGTCCTACACACTCAAGAGAACCTAGTCAATATCAC
The DNA here is from genome assembly GCA_009831015.1 of Picea engelmannii. Taxonomy (NCBI): domain Eukaryota; kingdom Viridiplantae; phylum Streptophyta; class Pinopsida; order Pinales; family Pinaceae; genus Picea; species Picea engelmannii. The sequence continues at coordinate 48,433 of ML790816.1, read as the reverse complement.
TTGTCTATGTAAATACAACAAAATAACACATCATCAAATACATAATATCTCATAATCATAATCAAAACAACCAATAGTATAATAACCCATATCACTTGCACGCAAGTGTCCTCAAAGAATAAGTTCACTCAATGAGCGCAAGAGTGGGATGTTACACCTTTACCAGTGCATTTGACCAAAAAATAATAATTAATATTATTGTGGTTCTAATCGTCGGTTTTCATATTGCCGAATGTTTCATCTGGGTGAACCACCAGATTTCCTTTTGTTCTAGAATTATCTACATACCTCATAAAGTCATTGACGTTCTAGGAATACTTTGTATTTGTTAATATCCTTATTTCTTCACTTGATTATACTTGGATGGGGTATGCCTATTATATGTTTATATAATTTTTGTTGAATTAAAATTCACGAGACTTAGTGGTTTTGAATTCCAATACCCATCATGAATTATTCCTTGACTAATTCGAACTATGTTGGATCTATTACTTTCTCTATATGTTCAGTAATGTTTGTGATTTATCCCTGAATCCAATATAATTTATCATATTTAGACTCATACTCAATCAATATATTTCCATTGATAGTCTTCGTGTTTGCATTGCTTTTCTTATGTAGACATATATTAATTTTCCCCTTACATAATTTTGGTACTTTTTTACTTGTCGTTATGCTTCCTTATAATTATAATTTGAATCTCATATTCAGATTTTGGCTTCGTTCGAGTATAAGATTCCTTCCCTTTGTTTCCTTGCATGAGTAATATAATCGTCAACTCCTACATGAGTCTCGATTGTCCCTTATTTAGCTCTGTTTTATTTATTTTTGAAAAATTATTAAAAGAGTCTCGATTGACTCTTAATTATTGCTGGGTAAATATTTTAAAAAATAGCTAATAAACATTTTTTTGATTCCATTAGTTTGTGTAACTTGAATCCTTTTATTTGTTGTGTAAATTATATTTATTGTGTAAAAATACTCGTGACCATCGCATCATTTTTTTTTCATGGTTTACATTTAATGAATATTTCTGTATGGTTATAATATCTAATGATGGGTCATCTTTACTCTGCGAGGAATCCATCAGGTTTTTTTCACCACTCTCCCCATTTCACACAGTAAAGAGATCTCCTTCCAAGTGGCTCTGGTGACTTTTATAGGTGCAAGTATTTAATGCTTTACCACCTGAGTCGTTATAAGTTTTCTCCTTTTATTACCATATTAACCAAAATACTAATTTTGTTTTGGGAATGTCATCCCTACCAGCTTGTACCTTTTCATAGAATTCGACCTCGTGAAGGGAAGACAAAGAAACTTATTTGGTTTCCTCATCTAAGATTTCTAAAGGGACAGTTCAAAGAAAATTTCACAAGAACATTATCTATTATCAGTTATGACATTACAAATAGAATTGCATGAATGTATGACATGTTGTTGTAAACCAAACACCTATTTTAAATTATGTTTTTGAAATTCTGTGTAAGTTTTCCTCATCAAATGTAATCACATTTTGGGCACTACGATATAATACTTTTCTCTATGATTACTCTATAACTGTGTGTAAATTCGACAGACCCGAAATGCCTTATGTATATAAAATGTTATGTGGAAATATAATGCAATCCATGAGATATAAATATTGTAGAGATCTAGATCTAGTTTCTGTTCAAATTATTTTGCTCAAGCACTAACCATTAATATACAAATGACTTCAACATAGTCTTCCCTAAAATTGAAAAATTTGAATCTAAATCTAATCTATCTCTTCAAATACATTACCAATAACAGTAACATGGAAATTTAGTTAAACAATTTAAATAAAAAGAAACCTGGAACATAGAAGGTGCAACCAAGTGCCACCCATCGTTAGAATGGATCATCCAAATCACTTGATGTAGTCACCCCCAAGCCTGATCATGAATGCATAAGGAAGAAAATGAGCCTCTTGTTCCAACAATATTTTTGTTATTCATAACAACTCTTTTTTTCTCTTATTATTCATCCACAAAAAATGGTTACCAATGAATTACTTTCCCCCACATGCTAAGCATCATCCTTCCTCTTGAAACATGTGTATATATGTTAATTTTCCTAGGTCTTCGTCTTTCCAAGCTCTTTTCCCTACTTGGGAATTTTCACAGCGTTGGAAATCCCTAATTTTCACGGTGTGTCAATCAAAAGAATTGACTTCTGACACATGTCTTTTCATGCCCAGGGTTTGCTTCAACTTGTTCCCCACTCATGGATTCATGATCATCTATTTTAACTTGGTTGTTCCTTATTTCCCATTTATTAATTAAATACAAATACTTGTCTCTTAAATATGTCCATATTAAAGGACACTTGGCAATTCAATATTTTCCCTAGAATTTACATTAATAATAGTCACTTTTCTCCTATTAATCCTATACTCAAATTTTCCACTTAAGGAAATTATTTAACTTAATAAATAATTTATTTTGGGGTATTACATACTCTCCCCCTTGGATTTAACACCATCCTCAGTGATAATGCTTAATATTTTGATTCATCCTTGGAACAAAGTTGGATATGTCTTTCTCATGACATCCTCCAACTCCCAAGTAGCTTATTTAGGACTGAAGTGCTTCCATTGCACTTTTACCTGAACGATGACCCGATTCCGTAGTATTGTTTATTTATTTTCCAGAATGCACAAAGTTTCCACCTGGAATTCTCCTTTTGGTTCCACCTATAACAAGTTTCAATCAATTACATGAGTAGGGTCATGAACATTTTTCTTTAATAAAGAAATATGAAAAACATTATTAACTTTTAAATTTGTCGGTAGTGATAGCTGATACGTCACTAGACTAATTCTAGATAATAATTTGAATGGTCCACAAAACCTTGGTTCCAACTTGACACATCTCCCAATTTTTAGTGAACTTCTTTTCTCTTCAACTCTTAGATAGACATGATCTCCGACATTAAATTCTTGATGAAGTTTGTGTTGATCTGCATAATGTTTTTTTTTCTGTCTGGGGAAAATTTTATATTGTGTTGATCCTTCTAAACCATCAATTCCATTCCCTGTAACATATATAGTCCAACCATGATTCGATCAACTGGATTTTCCTAGCTAATAGAAGTTTTACATTTTATGTCGTAAAGTATTTCAAATGGATTCATTTTGGCCGAAGACGGATAACCGTTATTGTAGGGGAATTCTACTAAATGTATGTATTCTTCCCATCTTGTCGGCTTAGCCATAGCATACATTCTTAGCATGTATTCAATAATATGGTTTGTACGTTATGTTTGTCCATCAGTTTGAGGGTGGTAACTCGTACTAAAGTTCAACTGATTTTGAAGACCTGGAAACAATGCTTTCCAAAAACTTGAAGTAAACTTAACATCCCTATCAAAAATTACCTTCTTTGGTATTCCATGTGATATAAAATTTTCTTTCATAAAACTTTTTGCAATATGAACAACCTTGTAAGTAGATATTATAGGTATAAATGTGCAGATTTACTTAACTTGTCCACCACTACCATAATTGAATCATGTTGATTTTGAGTTTTTGGAAAACCTATAATAAAATTCATTGGTATTACTTCACATTTACATTCTAGTATAGGGACACGCTACAATAAACCTGCTCAATGTTGATGTTCTACTTTTACTTGTTGACATTCTAAACACTTTGACAAATAATCAGTTGTATCGGTTTTCATTTTAGGCCAATAAAATTGTTTTCTTAGTGTTGAAACCATTTTCTAATATCGAGGATGGCTTGAATAATACTTTTATGGATTTCACTAAAGAATAGAAATTTTAAATCCATCAAATTTTGTATGTAAATTATGATTTTAAACTTCAAAATTTCCTCTTGGTCGATTTTGAAGTATGTCCTCTTTGTTTCTTCTTCACCTTTCGACAATTTTTCCTTTATTTTTACATACTCTTCGTTTGTTTTCCCTGGTTCATAAATACAACATGTCCTTCTAATAAGTGTGCCTGCAACTTTTGTTTCCTTACCCTAAATATTTTGATTTCAAAATCAAATTCGCTTAAAAATGCAAGCAACCTTGCATGTTGTGCATTTAATCCTTGTTGATTCCACAAGTACTTTACTCCAAAATTGTCTGTTAAAATTGGAAATTTCCTTCTTATTAATAAATGACTCCATATGTTTAATGCATGAATAAGAGAAGCTAACTCTAATTCATGTGTCACATAGTTTTGTTCGTGATATTTTAATTTTCTTGATTCAAAAGAAATCACGTATCCTTCTTGTGATAAAATTCCACCTAAACTTTCCTTGCTAGCATTGATGCATACAACAAAATATTTCTAAGGGTCGACGACTTTTAGAATTGGTGTCATAGTTAACCATTTATTTAACTAATTCAAACTTTCCTGGAATTATTGTGACCAAATAAACTTTACCCCCTTTTTTTGTAAGAACATAATAGGAAAGGAGATCTTGGAAAAAAATCCAATGAACCTTCTGTAATAACTTGTTATACCCATGAATGGTCGTACCTCTGCCACATTCGTGGCTATAGGTAATTACACAATTTCCTTTATCTTTTTTGGATCTATTGCTATATTTCTATCTCATCATCTGAAACAATATGTCCCAATTATTGTATATTTTTCCGATAAAAGTTGCACTTGCTAAACTTTGCGTAAAGTTGATGTTCTAGTAATATTTGTATTACTATTCGTAGGTGTTCTTCATGTTCTTCTTATGTTTTTGAATAAATCATAATATCATCAATAAATGTCAAAACAAACTTATCTAAATATTGACTAAATATATTGTTCATTAAGAACATGAAAGTTGTTGGTGTGTTTGTGAGTGCAAACAAAATTAACACAAATTCATAAGGTCCATATCGTTTTCAAAAATCCATTTTGTTAATATCCTCATCCTTAATTCTTATTTGATGATAACCGGGTCTTAGATCAATCTTAGAAAATACTTTATCTCCTCCCATTTGGTCAAATAGATTGTTAATTCTCGGTAGGGGATACTCATTTTTTATAGTCATCTTATTTAGATTTTGATAATCAATGCATAAATGGAATGTCCCATCCTTCTTTTTAATAAAACACATTCGTTCTCTCCATGGTGATTCACTGGGTCTAATGTATCCTTTATCTAATAATTCTTGTATCTGTATTTTAAGTTCGGTTAAATCTGAAATGCTCATTTTCTATGGTGTTTTTGACAGAGGGCTAGATCCTGGTATTAAGTCAATAGAAAAGTCTATCTCTCTTCTTGGAGGTAATTCTCTTATTTCATCAGCATTTTTTTTTTAAACTCTTAACACCACATAGTCTTCCAATTTTGGTTTGTAATCCTCATTTAGTATATCCATTACCTGAATTGCATCGATGATAATTGACTCGTTTTCTTAGTCCTTGAAATTTTCTTTTCACACCATTTTTGTTTAGATAAACAAATGAATTTCCGTAACAATTTAGTAGAACTCTCTGTTATTCCAACCAATCCATACCGATAAGAATGTCATAAGATCATAAGAGTAACACATAAGGTTTAAGAGTGGACATTTTCTTCGCAAATGAGGCTCTCCACACTACCAACATTTCATTAGTTCTCTCCATCTGTTATATTTTTGAATCTCAAATGAACTGATTTATTCCCTCCTTGAGTTTGTTGTGTGCTATATGGATAGTCACTCCTCTGGAATACTATCATCATGTTACGGTAAAGATTTGGTTTGAAGCCTTTCTTTCGGTGATTCTGATTGTCTTGCTTCTTATCTTTCCATGCCTTCGAAGTTTCAAATCTCTTTTTATATTGTTTGCAACACATTATAGCTTTCCTAAACACTTCATTCAAGGATGTAGGGTTTTCAAACTCAATTATGTCCTTATAAGACCGTGGTAGACAACTTAAGAACATCTCAATTTTCACTCTATATTCCTTCGTATAAGGCACAAATCGTAACATATCTAAAAATTTGTTAATTGGATCATCCATCGACCTTTGTCCCTTGGTATTTCTTTCATAATAACTTTTTGATAAATATTTTTTCTTGAAATACTTTTTGAATTTTGACCATTCCATTCTTTTCTCTTTCAACCCCTTAGCTAGTTTCATATCTTGCCACGAGATACTATCCTTCCCTTATAGATTATAAATTGCCATTATAACATTCATATTATTGGAATAATTGTAAATATGAAAGTACTTTTTGATGTCTAGTAACCACGATTCAACTTCTTCACTTGTTTTTGACTCTCCATCAAATGTGAAGGGTTGTATCTTTTTGAATTCACCTTCCAAGTGATCTAATTGTTTCCTTTTCTTAATAGAGGGTGTTTGCGATTCTACTCTTGGTTGAGTATTTATTGAGGATCTATCCTCTCACTTAGACTCTCTCCTTTGAGTATTTATTGATTTTTCAGATGGTCCTAATTGTTTCCTTTTCTTAGTAGAGGGTGTTTGTGATTCTACTCTTGGTTGAGTATTTATTGAGGATCTATCCTCTCACTTAGACTCTCTCCTTGATTTTTGAGATGGTCGTTTGCTAGTATCCTTGTTTGCCTCTGTTTTCTTTGATTTAATTTTCTCATATATACTTGGTAATAATATTTCATTCAACTCTTGTTGTTCTTCCTATGTTTTCTTAATATTTTCATTATCGACCTTAAAAGTCTAAAGTTCCACTATGAGGCTTCTCATAGTTTCCATCACTTGCAGGGATGAAGTGCTTTCACTTTTCTATTCAGAGTTTTGATGATTGACATTTCCTTCAAGGTTAATGTATTCACTTTGAGAATGAAATATTCTGCTCTCTTAGTAATTAAAAAAAATAATTGTGTTTTAAAATTTTGTTAACACCAATAAAGTCTAGTGTTATCAACCTGTTATTTGATAACATATGTAACATATTCAAACTTCATAATTTTCTTTTCTTAAATACTTATGAAGATTAAAAACTATAGGAAGAGAGAACGAATCGATATAAAACAAGTTACTTAACAATCTATTTTACTGCTAAGAATTTTCTTTACTTATCAAAAGTCCATTTATTACTTTATTAATTCTTATCCCATAACTTGAGGTTCAATATAATATATATTCGAACTTATGACTATATCTCATATTATATATATATATATATATATATATATATAAACAAAATCTTAAACTTCTTTAGAGAAATATGATGGATATAGCCGAGGTATTAACTCCACGTTGGGCTTAAACAAATCAAAAGTACTTTTGTAAATATTACTTTGCATTTAAATGTTTAAGAATATACATAATGGCTTACACGTGGCCATACCTTTACTTGTTCTGACAATATTCGACGTGCAATTAAACCTGCTAGCTTATGTAACACTATCGAGACTCGAATTGTCACATTTTGAGACATTTGGCGTACTGGTCTACAAGCCAACTCCATTACGGGTTGCCACGCCACCCTGGTCACATGCCTTCATACTTTAAGCGTTTAATTCATATTAATATCGAGACAGGGCAGACACTAAGGTGGAGTTTTCTCTAAACCCTACAACAGGTCTTCATTCACTTGTTTCTTGCCAAATATTGTATGTTACCTCGACTCTCCTCTGTGAGAGGTTTTTCATTCACTTTGCACCCATTTCCTAAGGTTAAAATCTGTAATTCGTGTTTATTTGCAACCCTCTCTCATAGAGTCTCGGAGAGAACCATCGCTCCTGCCTGTGTTATGTGTTTTTCAATCTTGCAAGGAAATATGTTGAGGAAAAAGGGCGAGGTTCGACCTCTGGTGGCCCTCGTTCGTTTCTCTGATAATCACCCCATACTTGGATGGAAAAGAAGGTAAGAGAATCATTCCTTTAACTTAACCAGTTCCTTTTAACAATTAAATATAATGTGAGAATCTGTGAGAAAGTCGACGTTGTCCATAATTTTTGTCTCGTGTTCCTCGTAACTTTCATTATTAACTCTAAAACAATTTATTTCGCCTTCCTTTGTCACTGTATTACTTATTTACTGTTTTCATGAAGGGTTCATATAGCGACAGTATTGTGTATATTCATATATAAATTTCCCTCTATTGTGCTTCATTGTTCGGACTATTACTGACCTACGACCTCGGTTAGGTCCGAACATTATATTGGTTCCGGTCTTTACACTTATATATATGTTTTTCTTTCTAGGTTTTTTTTAGGGTAGATACCCTTTAGCGTTTGAAAAATATTTAACAATTAATATTATTTTGGTTCTAATCATTGGGTTTCTATCACCGAATCGTTCGTCTGGCTGAACCACCTGATTTCCTTTTTGTCTGGCATTATCTCCATACCTCGTATAGTCATTGTGGTTCTACTAATACTTTTAGCTATCCCTATCCTTATTTCTTCACTTGATTAGAATTGGTTGGGGTATGTCTATTATCCATTTATATCACTGTTGTTGAATTAAAAGTCACTAGACTAGACGGTTTTGAATTCCATTACCCATCATGAATTATTCCCTGAACTAATTCGAACTCTCTTGGATCTATTACCTTCTCTGTCTATTAAGTAATGGTTTCGATTTATCCTTGAATCCAATCCGATTTATCATATTTAGAGTCATAGTCAATCCATATTTTTTTGTTGATAGTCTAAGCGTTTACATTACTTTTCATATATAGACTTATATTAATGTTTCCCTTACATAATTTTGGTACTTGTTTACTTGTCGTTATGCTTCCTTATAATTATAATTTGAATCTCGTATTAAGATTATGTTTTTCATGCGAGTATAAGATTCTTTCCGTTTGTTGCCTTGCACTAGTAATATAATCTTCAACTCCTACAGAGTCCTGATTATCCCTTATTGATCTCTAAGTTATTTCTTTTTGAAAAACTATTAAAAGAGTCCCAATTGACTCTTAATGATTACTAGGTATATATTTTATAAAAAATTAATAAACATTTTTGTGATTTCATTAGTTTATGTAACTTGTTAAATATAATGTAATCTCAACAGTCTGACTTACACTGCCAGTTGTTCTAGCTAGTTGTACTATCATTTCTTGATTTGCTTGAACCTATTTAGCTCAACTAGTTTCCCTTTTTCTATTGTATTTTTTCACTTGCATTTCTAATACACTGAATTCTATTTCTGCTCTGCTCTGCTGCTCTCACTCTCTGTGTTTCTCATTTTATCATGGTATCAGAGATTCAGTTGTAAGCCTCTTCACATAGTTTGGAGAGAAACCTGATCCTCAATAGTGCAGAGCTTACACTGTGAATGAGAGCATAGGACGTGAGATTCTTCACAAAGCGTGGAGAGAAATTTGTAGTCTGCCATCTGCTCAAAAGATCTTCGTAGAAAGCACACACCAGGAAGAAAAGTGCAATACACTCAAAGGATTGAGGAGTCAGAGCTACAGAAGGCAGAAAGATTTAAAGAACTCATGAAATTTTTTCAAATTCATGAAAGCTTGCTGCAGAAGGTAGAAACATCTAAAGATATCGTTAAATTATTTCAAATTCGTGAAAGATTACTACAAAAGGCAGAAACATCTAAAGATCTCGTTAAATTCTTTCAAATTCGTGAAAGATTGTTGGAGAAGGCAAAAAGATTTGAAGAATTCGTGAAAGATTCACGAATTTCCTGCTTCACGAGAAACTCTTTGCAAGAATAGCAAAGAACACACTAAAGCAGCCAAGAACGAACAGACACGGTCGTAAGATCAGTCGTGCTAACAGATCTAAGGCGTTAATCGAGCTCAAAAAGGATGAGGAGCACACAGAAAAGGCATAATATTGTCAGCCTTTAGATCTGGGAGCGAAGATCAACATTCGTTGATCTCGAAGTAAGGTGTGGCATTTTAAGTTTTTCGGCATTTCACAGACTGGGAAACATAAGAGGGAGAGTCTTTCGACTCTGAGAGACGTGAAACTACGAAAATGTGCCAGCCATTGCATTTCGACGTTTCAGAGTTTGGGACTTGGAGCAGCAAGGGGTTGTGAAGTAGCTACCTCGTGAAGTCCCTATTCGCGAAATCCTGAAGGAATCCAGACCGTTGAATCTGGAGTGCAGTGGCTTGAGAGCCGCTGGATTAAAGAAGTGTGCAGAAGAGATCTAGAGTCATCCAATCTTGCGTGGATAGTCGATAGCCATCGGATCCAGGAGAAGTTGCACGAGGTTTAACCCTCGCATATGCAAAGGTTAGGACTCGTCAAAGTCTCGAAAACATCGTGAATGTCCACAAGGAGGACACGTGGCAGTGTTTGAGGTTTCAGGGAAATCCCCGAAAGGAGCATTTCGACACTTTGGCTACCGGGAATGCAAAGGGTAAGAGTTCGACACTCTTGACCCATGAAATCCAGAAAGGATTTGAGCCGTCGGATCAAGGGAGGCTCACAACCATTGATCTCCTGCAGGAGTGGAGTTTCAACATTTCAGAATTTGGTACTTCAGTATTTTGGATACCGGAAGTTCGAAGGGTCAGGAATTGGAGTAGCAGGATTCTCAAAGTTCTGAATCGCGAAATCCTGAAAAAGCGTACAAGAAGGATAGGCACTAGGATATTTCTGGTTTCAGCATATTGAGGAACATAGAAGTGGCAAAGTGCTTTCATTGCAATTCCCCGAATCGTGAAAAGTCGGTAGCGCTTCAATGATTAGGCGGGTGGTCATCGGTAGTGGTCACATAGACGGAGGCTAAGGGTCAATACATGGTTGTTAAGCGCTTTTCGACATTTCAACGACCGAGTGTTGGGGAGAAAAGACATTGGAGGACTCGTATACAGGAGTCCCGAAATCCCGAATAGCAAAGTTCTGAAGTCATTGCAAGAAATTAGTTTATGCACAGGAAACAGGTAAATACGAAATTTTCTAACAATTTATTTTCTGTTTTGGTAAAATTCTTTAAGGATGGCCACATCTAGCAATTTAGGACCAATTCAAGGCTCGATTCTTCTTGGAAAGAATTATGAGTTTTGGTCTCTTCGAATGAGATCCTTCTTGCAAGCATAAGAGTGCTAGGATCCATTGGATCTTGGATATGTGGAACCAAATCCAGCAGACCTTGCCACCATGTCAAACCCACAGAGAAATGCTCAGGCAACACAGAGTATCAGAGAGAATAAAGCCAAACTCTTGATTCAAAATTCAGTGGATGACTCGATTTTCTCAAAAATCGCAGGCGTTGGTACTTCAAAACAGGCGTGGGACGTCCTTAAATCAGCCTACCAAAGAAATGACAGGGTCAAAACAGTCAAACTGTAGACCTTGAGGATGCAATTTGAGACTTTAAGAATGACAGAGTCTGGAAATGTGGATCAGTTTATGACTAGAGTTATGGGAATCGTAAACTAGATCAAGGTGACTGGTGAAACGATCCCTGATCAACGCATTGTTGAGAAAGTCCTCAAAAGTTTACCAAAGAAATTTGAAATGGTTGTAACAACAATCCTTGAACCCAAGGATCTGTCAAGTTTTTCAATAGATGAACTAATTGGTTTCCTGGTGACACATGAGACCAGAATACATCTCACAGATAAGTCAATTGCCAATGCCTTCAAAACTCAATTCTCTTTCAACAGAGGGAGAGGCAGAGGGAGAAGCAGAGGTCACCAAGGAAGAGGGAGTAGTCCCAGTAACCCTCACTCTAGTGGAGGACATAGACAACATATCCTGAATCAAAATTTCCAAGGTCATAGACAATAGAGTCAGAATCAGAGTTTTCAACCTCAAAGAGGCAGAGGGAGAAGATCAAATGACAAATCAAGCATACAATTCTATTACTATAAAAAGTATGGGCACTATGAATCTGAATGCAAGAAGAAGCAAGTAGATCATCTCTCAAGTAGAGCACATGTGTCAAATCATACGAGAGAAACCTCAAGAGGTATGCTTCTCTCATGCCAGAAGACTGAAGAACAACCTAAAGATCTCTGGTTGCTGGACAATGGATGCAGCAATCACATGACAGGTAACAAAGATTTACTTTCATGCATTGATTCTTCAATCTCATCTAATATTACACTTGGAAATGATTCCTTACTCAAAGTTCAAGGAAAATGAATTGTACCTATTCTTACTAAACAAAATGTAAAGAAAGACATAAACAATGTCTATCATGTTCCATATCTGAAGCATAATCTTCTAAGTGTAGGAAAACTCATTGAACATGGCTATAAGGTACTTTTTGAGGGATCATCTTGCAGGATATATGATAAAACCCCCAACAGAAAATTGATTTCTGAAATCCACATGACTCAGAATAGGATGTTTCCCCTCACCCTCAGAACTGCAAATCTGATCCAACCATATGCACAAAGTGCAAACACCCCCAATAAAACTATGGTTTGGCATACAAGATTTGGACATCTACCCTTTCAGAGTCTAATTCTTTTACAAAATCACTCCATGGTCAAAGGTCTTCCTATTTTCATAGAACAAAATTCCCCATGTGAGTCTTGCATACTTGGAAAACATAAGAGAGCTAGTTTTCCACAGTCCTCCACTCAATCCAAACAACATCTCGAACTTGTACACACTGACCTATGTGGACCAATGCAAACAGAGTCCATAGGTGGTAGATTTTATTTTCTAACGTTTATTGATGACTTTAGTAGGAAAATATGGATCTATTTTCTCTGACACAAGTCTGAAAATTTTGCAAAATTCAAAGAATTCAAAGCAGAAGCTGAAAAACAGAGTGGAAAATATATAAAATCTCTCATGTTAGATGGAGGAGGAGAATACAACTCCAATGAATTTGCAAATTTCTGCAAATCATAAGGCATTATCATGCAAAATATAGCTAGGTATACTCCACAACAGAATGGGGTGGCTAAAAAGAAAAATTAAACAATAATGAACATGGCAAGAAGCCTACTCAAAGAGAAATGTTTGTCAAATACTTTTGGGATAAAGTAGTAGCATGCTCAGCTTATCTCTTGAATAGATCTCCAACCACAAGTCTAAAGATGAAAGTCCCTCAAGAAGCATGGAGTGGGACAAAGCTAAATGTTGTGCATCTAAGGACATTTGGATGCATAGCATATGCTCACATACCTTTCGAATTAAGGAAGAAACTGGATGATAGAAGTGAGAAATGTATCTTTACTGGATACAATGAAACATCTAAAGCTTACAGACTTTACAATCCAATCTCAAAGAAACTAATTCTCGACAGAGATGTAAAAATTCTGGAAAATCAACTCTGGAACGAATCTGAAAATCAACAAATGGATAGTCAAAATCCATTGTTGTCCAATCCTGAAAGCACAAAAAATTCAAGATAACCATTACCTCAAGCTTCTCTTCCAATATTGCAGGTACAAGGACGACCTAGAAATTCTTAGGATAACTCAACTTCGAGTAGAGACTCATCCTCTGAAATTCAAAATCAGAGAACTCAAAGTTTGAGAGAAATCTATCAGCAGTTGGATGACATTGAACAACACAATATTTTCGCATTAATGTCATGTCAACCTACATCTTTTAAAGAAGCAGCTAAGGAGCCACATTGGGTTCAAGCCATGAACCAAGAGATTGACTCCATTGAGAATAAAAAAACATGGGATCTTGTTGATTTTCCCAGACACAAGAAGAGTATTGGTGTCAAGTGGGTTTACAAAACTAAACTCAATGAAAAAGACTAGATTGAAAAACACAAGGCAAGACTTGTTGAGAAAGGATTCTCATAACAACCAGGTACTGATTATGGTGAAAGTTTTTCTCCAGTAGCAAGATTAGACACTGTAAGGACTCATTTGGCCATAGCATCCCAACAAAAATGTCAAGTATACCAGATGGATGTCAAGTCATCTTTCCTGAATGGTTTCTTAGAAGAAGAAGTTTATGTCGATCAACCACCTAGATTTGAAGTCCAAGAGAAGCCAAACAAAGTATATCAGTTGAAGAAATCCTTGTATGGCTTAAAGCAAGCTCCAAATGCTCGGTACAACAGAACTGACACTTACCTGATCAAAATTGGTTTCAGCAGAAGCCAAAATGAGCCAACTCTTTACACAAAAATAGATCAACACGGTAAATTTTTGATTGTATGTTTATATGTTGATGACATGATATATACTCGAAATATTGAGTTAACCAGTTTTAAACATGCCATGCAATCTGAGTTTGAGATGACAGATCTTGGTATAATGAAATATTTTTTGGGGATTGAGGTTGATCAATCAACCAAAGGAATGTTTGTCTATCAGAAAAAGTATGCAGCAAACATCATCAAAAGATTATGCATGGAAGAATGAAATCCAACAGAAACCCCTATACCCCTAGGCACAAAATTGAGCAAGAAGGATGAAGGACCTACAGTGGACCCTACCCTCTACAAAATTTTAGTAGGTAGTTTCTTCTATCTTACGACAACTAGGCTTGATATTATGTATGCAGCCAACCTTGTTTCCATATAGATGGAATCCCCCAAAGATTCTCACTAGAAGATGGTGAAACGAATTCTAAGATATGTTGTAGGAACTCTCAATTTTGGCCTATGGTACACTAAATTTGATGATCATCATCTCTCTGGTTACACAGACAATGATTTTGTAGGTAGCCTAGATGATAGGAAAAGCACCTCAGGACATGTTTTTCACCTAGGCATGAACCTGATTTCATGGGCATCAAAGAAGCAACCAATTGTATCAATATCTTTTACAGAGGCAGAGTATGTCGATGCTACCTCAACTTCTTGTCAAGCTATGTGGCTGAGAAGAATATTGAAAGATATGTCACATACAGAAAATGATCCAACTCCTATCTTCTATGAAAACACCACAGCAATTGCTCTATCCAAAAATCATGTGTTTCATAAGAAAATAAAGCACATCGACACTTGCTTTCATTTCATCTGCGAGCTAGTCAATAATGGTGATATTGCACTTCAATTATGTGGCTCTCGAGATCAGCTCGCAGATATCTTCACAAAGCCACTGGGAAAATCCGTTTTTTATTTTCAGAGACAACACTTGGGCATCATCAGTGCTGATGTTTGTAACTGTTGAGTTTAAGAGGGAGTGTTAAATATAATATAACCTCAACAGTTTGACTGTACACTGCCAGCTGTACTATCATTTCTTGATTTGCTTGAGCCTATTTAGCTCAGCTAGTTTCCCTTTTTCTATTATACTCTTTCACTTGCATTCCTAATATACTGAATTCTATTTCTGCTCTTCTCTCACTCTATGTATTCTATGTTTCTCATTTTATCATAACTTGCATGTAAATTATATTTACGAGGTAAACATACTCATGACCATCGCATCCCTTTTTTTTTCAATGTTTATAGTTAATGAATATTTATGTATGGTTATAATATCTAATGATGGGTCTTATTTACTTTGCGAGGAGCCCATCACGTTTCATTCTCTACTCTCGACCTTCCTCACAGTAAAGAGATGTACTTCCGATGAGGCTTGGGTGACTTTTATAGATTCAAGTATTTAATACTTTACCACATGAGTCGTTATAAATTTTCTCCTTTGCATACCATATTAACCAAAATTCTAATTTTATTTTATGAATGTTGTCCCTCCTAGGTTGTACCTTTTCATAGCATTTGACCTCGTGAAGGGAGGAAAAAGAAAGGTATTCGGGTTCCTAATCTAATATTTCAAGAGGGACACTTCAAAGAAACTTTCACATGAACACTATCTATTATTAGTTATCTATTACAAATAGATTCGCATGAATGTATGGCATTTTGTTGTAAATTATGTGTATGTTCTCATCATCAAATGTATCCACATTTTGGGCACTAGGATTTAATAATTCTCTCTACGATTACTCTATAACTATGTGTAAATTCGATAGACCTAAAAGTACTTGTGTATATAAAATGTTGTGTGGAAATATAATCCAATCTATGGGATATAATTATTGCATAGATGTAGATATAGTTTTTGTTCAAATTATTTGGCTCAAGAACTAACCATTAATATACATAGGACTTCAACAAAGTCTTCCCATTGAAACATTTGAATCTAGATAAAATATATCTTTGCAAATACATTACCAATGCTAGTAACATGGAAATTTAGTTAAACAATTTAAATAAAAAGAAACCTGGAACATAGAAGGCGAATCCAAGTTCCACCCAGCATTAGAATAGATCATCCAAATCACTTGATCCATTCAACCCCAAGCCTGATCATGAATCCATAAGCGCAAAAAATGAGCCTTCTATTCCAACAATATTTTTGTGTCCTCAACAGTTTCCTAACACCTCAGTGCTCACACAACAACTCTTTTTTTCTCTTATTATTCATCCACATAAAATGGTTACCAATGAATTCCTTTCCCCCACATGTTACCCAGTGTGTTACCTCCTCACACACGTGTATATACGTTAATTTTCCTAGGTCTTAGTGTTTCCAAGATCTTTTCCTCCTTGGGAATTTTTTGCATCCTTAAAAATTCCTGATTTTCAGGGTGTGTCAATCAATTAACTTCTTACACATGTATTTTTATACCCAAGGTTAGATTCAACTTGTTCCCCACTAATGGATTCATGATCATCTGTTTTAACTTATTTGTTCCTTTTCTCCCCTTTATTAATTAAATAAAAATACTTGTCTCTTACATCTATCCATATCTTACATCTATCCATATTAAAGGTCTATCCATATCTTACATCTATCCATATTAAATATTAAAGGACACTTCACAATTCAATATATTTCCGAGAATTTACATTAATAACAATCACTTTTTTCCAATTAATCCTAACTCGAATTTTCCACCAAAGAAAATTATTTAACTTAATAAATAATTTATTTGGGGCTATTACTAATAGTGTTATTATGGTAATATCTAGGTAACACTCTATTCCATATCTTGTGACTCATTGTTGGATAGTTTATCATATTGTATCCTTTATTTTATACATATGTTTGATTTTCATGTTCATTTTTTGTATTAACAAATTGTTTTACTCTTTGTGTGGGTTGGGAAAGAAGTCGAGTTGTACCCCCTTAGCCACGTAACTGGCAACTATTTCCTTATGGTGATGTATATGTGTTTATGCCTAGATTAGACTATTTTCCATAGAATAATACCATAGTATAGT
>ML790816.1:0-15617 GCA_009831015.1 Picea engelmannii | reverse complement strand
ATGAGGGATTTCACCATAAGGGGACCACTTTGGAGTTCATCCATTTGTACACCTTATCAATCATGATAAGACAATAATGAGAGCATGGGTCCTCCAACCATTCTTCTAGGATAACTCAATCCGCAAAGAGTCTTCCCGTGAGGTCTTTCACCATATGGGGACCACTTTGGAGTTCATCCATTTGTGCACCTTATCACTCATGGTAAGACAATAATGATTCATCTATACATTTTTTCAACAATGCATCATATACCAATGGAACCACATCGATCCATCTTCATCATGTATCAATGACAACTCATTGATCCATCTTCATCTATGCATTCTCATCAAGGACAATACATATTATATTACATAAATCATCAATCAATCAATCCTTTGACATCAATCAATCACTTGACATCAATCAATGAAATCAATCAATCAAACCATTGGAATCAGTGACAACATGATCCAACGCGTAGATCACCTTTTAATGATAATTAGTTCACTTATTAAGGGACAATGTATATTTGTTGACAAGAGTATTTGATTTTGTTAAGCGCTTATATTAGTTCACCTTTATGATAACATTTACGATAATGATAACATTTATAATAGTTCACTTATTCACACTTAGACATCATGCTTAATGGATAATGGGTTATGGTTTGTTGGTGAAGTTGTTTAATAGTTTGTATAATTTAATTGAGTGATGTCATTTTGCATATTGTCGACTTGTTTCTTGGGTGTGTAGGTATAGTCTTCTCTTCAGTTAATTCGATCTCTTACCGTGTTGAATTTGTCCTGGGTTATTGGTCTAGATGTGTTAGGTTGCACTAGGGTTACAACCATTCCTATCGCCTTGTGAAATCATGATTCTTGATGAGGGGATCATTGTGCATCCTCATGGATAGAGGCAAATGACAAACTGGCCAGATTTTGTGCTTCCCGATGTGGACGTTCTTTGTTGTAACAAATGTTGGGAATTGGTTTTGTAAAGCATTAAGTCATTGGGTTTGTGCGACATAGGGTTCTAGTTCCTATTCATTGAAGCCACTGTATTGGGTTTTTGATGTTGTCCTTTAGCTTGCAGGCGTTGTCTTGCTTGTGTCGGCAAGTAGTCGTTTCCATCTGTCTTGATTTTCTCACGTTTTTCCCAGTTCCTTGATGTGATAGTGTGCAGATTTGTTGTTGTCTTTTTCCCGATCTACATGCGTTGTGTTCATCGTCAAGTTATGTTGTTTAATAGTTGAAGTTGTTGTCATCCTACTTTAAAATAAAAGAAAAAAAATTCACTTGCTTGTGTCTCTTGTAGTCATAACAATGGGGTTGTTAAATATGGTATTAGAGAAGGTTCAAACCTACGACCATGGATCGCCATTCTTTCCACTATAGTAAACCCTTGAGTATTAGCCTAATGCTAGTTAAAACTTTAAACATGTCCATGCAGTGATCTCGACTAGAGGATGCCGCGAAGGCAGACCATGGGGTGCTAGGGGAGGAGGCGCAACTCCTCTAGTAGAATCCACACCCAATCGGTCTAACCCCTAGGGAGACAAACAGGTTGTTGGGCAGGAGAAAATAGTTGTTGGTGATGTGGTTGGGCTAAGGAGGTATTTTTAGCAGATGTCTAAGGCATTGTTCATTCGTTCGGATAGAGATGAGGCCAGGGTGTCGGCACCCCCTAAGGGTCTGCCACACGCTCTGATCGGTACTGGTAGCATTCACCGTGAACTCAAGAAGGTCAAATTTCCTGAGTTCTTTGGTGTTGTAAAGAACCTCAATCGTTACGACTACAAGCGAAGCACAAAGTGCGATTTTTTTTTGTATTTACGAAGGACGGAAATGATGATGACAGTTGAACCACACAACTTGATGACGAACACAAACAAGCAGATAAGGTAATAGACAACTATGACTCCACACACTAACACAATGTGCAACTCAGAGAACCATGCGTAAATCAACAGATAGAAACGACTACCCACCCGACACAAAAATGATAATTCCTACAAGCTAAAGGACAACATCCATAATCCCAGTAAAAAAATGACAATGCATACAAGCTAAAGGACAACCTCGACCATCCCGACACAATGACCTTGATGGAAAGTAACTAGAACCTCTATGGTGTGAAACACAATGCATGAAGGAGTTATAATCCCAGACACCAACAACAACTATAACGAAAAAACGCCCACAATGGAAAGCATAGAATCCATCCAGGTTATCATTTTCCTCTGTCCATCAAGGCACGCGATGATTCCCTCATCCGGAATCAAGTTGTCCCTAGAAAATGGGTAGGACGCCCACCGTGGCGCAACAACAATATGCACCCTTGACACAATTTAAATTTAACAAAAAAAATAAGTCATGCATACAAAACAATAATTTTCTTATGCAACAAAATCAATCTTCATACCCTAATTAAATTTATTAAGGTACCTATCCTTTAAAAGAAAATTAGCAATAAAATATTATGGCAATATCGTTGTTAATGGTTATTACAAGATAATGGTTAATACAGATATTTTACAACAATATATAATGGTTAACCAATAAAATTAACAATAAAAGATAACATTTAATATATAACCAATAAAATTAATAATAAAAGGTAGTGGTGTATTAACAATTTAATAAAATAAATGCTAAATCGTTATCAAAAACAATTATTATTTATATTCTATGGAACAAGTATGATCTATGTAACAACTAAAATAACCTTTCTATATAATGAAGAACTTTTAAACTGAAAACAAAAGTAATACAATTTCTAACTATGGAACTGAAGATAGTAATATAATACAACCACTGTCTTTTAAGGTGTGTGTTAGCTAACCAAAACATATCCACTCAATCATAATTAAATTTGTTAGCAACTATAATGAGGATAACAAATGTAAAAATGAAGTCAATATGTGTAAGTTGTCAACTATAAAGATGTCAGCAATATAAGAATGCAACCCAAGATGTGGCAGTCCAAACATTAATTCGGTGTCCTGTTTAAAACCATTATAATTATAACCATTAAAATTGACGAGAATAGAATTTATTGTCAACATAATAAACTGTCATAAAACGCAGTTCCTATTACAAGTAATCGCTGTTTCTAAAATTACAAATCTCTGGCACCCACCAGACATCCAACGTTGTCGCTAAACTAAGGAAGACAATGGTGATATCGTTGGGCAAGTTATGACAAGGGTAAGTGTGATATCACTGCAGAGTATAATATGGATGTGTGAAATTAGTGCAAAGTATAATAATAATAATAATAATAGCGGGTTATGGTAAGGCTGTGTGTGAAATTGATTGGTAAATACATTTACAATAATTACAATATAGCTATACAATGGTAAATACCCTATAGCTATTCATTAGTAGTTACAAATCATCCCAACCATTTCATTGGAATATTCACTGGGATAGACAAAGGAAAGGGGTTGTCCCAAGGAATTACATGGAATGTTTTCCATGAAGTGACTTTCCAAAAGAATTAAATGGCAAGTTGTCTATTAAGTATTAAATTGTTGTCAGAAAGGAGACATGAAATCCAACAGAAATATCGATGGTGAAAAAGTAATACCAAACCAATCACATCCTAGGAAGCGAGCCTAGGATTTCATCAACAAACCCACTCCAAATGCATTTCTACTATCCACTACAAACAAAGGTTAAGAAGAGTCGAAAACGCATGGGTGAGCTATATTTTCACTTTCCAAGGCTCGAGCTAACTAGTAAATAACACTCGTGGATATTAAAGGTTTGTGATTTTCTCAACAAACATTTCTTGCTTACAAGACAATATCACAGATATCAAGTTTAAAGGCACTTGGTCTCCAATCACATGCTTAGGGGCAAGGTCAAAAGAGAGCCATCAACAACCATCATCTACTCAATAGAATGGAGCTGATTGTGAGGGATTTGATCGTTGTCTGTAATTAACACGTTGTCTATGAAACATATGCGTTGATCAATCACTACAGGAAGTCGTTGTGTAATAATAATCATTGAAATAAAAAAACTCTACTAAATAACCTATACCCAAATTATAAAATCGTTGATGTATGATAATTATATATCAGTACTTGAGAAATATTACAAAAGTACAAAATATCTGTAGTGCAATATAAAAATATAAAATATTAAATATTAGAGAAACATAAAATCGTTATTGTGCAATCTATAAAATCACTGTCAGGGTATGTTGTCTATGAAAATGCATTCATAAAAATTTGCTCATTATAAGTATAAAATCACAGTATCAATGTATCAATCACAATATCAAAATGATTGCCAATGTATCATAAACATTGATTTTTAAGATAAGAATGGCGTTGAGTTTTATCAAGAAAATTGCAGTCAATAAAAAGGGAAAATCATAGTCAATGAAGTAATAAATCGTAGTCTGATGAATGTAATAAATAAAGGGTAAATCTGTCGGGTAAATTCACCAACGAAATGTAATAAATTGCAGAGAAAAAATCACAGGCCAAATGGATTATAAATGTAAGGAAAAGGAATGTAATAAAACATAGATAGAAAAGATAAACAATACACAGAGGTATTCAATCACAAGAAGGCACAAGACAATTGATCAATCAGGAAAAATAAACATGGCTAGATGACTGGGCAAAAACATCCTTCGCTCTTCATCCACGCACAAAAAAGTAGGGAATTAGGATCTATAGGTCTATTAACACCGAAGTGACAACCGTCGATCTGGTTCCTGGCCAACTTATCAAGTGTGGACTAATGAACTAGGGATGATGACGAAGTAATAAGCATTAACTCTTCACAGTAAATCAATAAAACCAACAGGACAATCAGAGCATTCGGGGATAGATTTCCAAGGGAATAAATTCAAGCAGTGATCTTATGTCTATGGTGAAATTAATTTATCGATTAAAATTCTAAGTAGAACACCTTCTCTTCACAACCAAAAGTATATAAATGGAAGGGTAAGGTCAATAGTAATATACCATGTAAAATAAAAGCATGTGTACCATAGCCGAAGGTGACAACTCAGAGTCGTTGTCTTGCACGCTTCATGTAGCTCTTGCTTGCCAAACAATGAGACTTCAATGGTGCCTCCCAGCCAATGCTACAGGTACTCTTCTTCCACCTTATCCCCCCAAGCCGCAAAGGGTTCACACACATTAAAACAAAGAACAACTAGCTCCCAACTCACCTCACAAGGCAGAGCTACCACTCCTCACTGAGTTGGGTATTCCAACTCCCACAAGATAAGTTAGTCAAGTTGAAAATTCTGCAGCGTAACATTATGCATCAAAGAAGAGATCCATCCTACTCCTCCTTTCTCCTTTATATAGAGTTTCTAATTCATTTATTTCCTAATTTCCTATTTAATTTATTGTTTAATAATTTAATTCATAAAAATCCTCCTCGTACATGTGTCACCCATCCCCTTCGTTGCACCAAAAATTAATTTCATTAATTATTTAAATACTCCTATTTCCCTCACCCACCTAAAAACATTCCTAGAATCGCTTCTAGGTGTCCCCATATTCCCTTACACAATTTAATGACTTACCCCCTTACTAATTTACTAATTGAGTTCAATTTAGAAAGTTCTTACAAGTAATATTCCTTTCTAAGTTATTCATTCCGCCTTTTCCTTATATTTTCCTTTCTCTTTATGTTTTCCCCCTTTTACCTTAGTTTCCTAATTCTATTAAATTTCGCTCTTTCCCTTTTTATCTAAAACTCAAATTAGAATGTGTAGACTTTACCCTTTTTCCCCCCTTTGATTTTTAGTTAAAAATTGTAATTATCAAATGTAACAAACAATCAAATTCCCCCCCATTTAAAAATAAATAAATTAATCCCTCAAAAAAATTGATTTTAATGATTTAATCAAATTTCTTACTCCCTTTTTATCACATGTTTAATGATTATTATTATTATTATTATTTTTTATTTTTATTTTTACCACAAGTATCACTTAGACCTAGATTTTATTTTCCTAGGTTGGGCGACATTTTATTAGGGAAATTGTTTTTAAATATTTCTTATCACATTATTCGTTCTAAGTCCATCTAGATTTATTCACTTATTTGTTAACAACATGATGTTCCCTTCAGGACGCACTAGGTTCTCCAACGGTGCCACCGACCTCATTTTGTTTCCTTTGTGCGACGTGCTCTTCAGGACGCACTACGTGCTACAAGGGTGCCACTCGCCTCTTTCCACTTTTCTTCTGTGATGTTCCCTTCAGGACGCAATACGTTCTCCAAGGGTGCCACTCACCTCTTGACTAAATTGGTAGACATCAAAAACCCCTGGAGTCAATACTCCGTCAGTTGATCTTGTGGGAGACTAAGGGCCTTTAAGGAATAAGGCCCCTACCTTATTATGTGCCCCTTAGAATCATCGTGAGTGACTATCACAATCTTCCCTCACAGCATTGTGGGTCTTCTCAAACTAGGTAATCGTTAACCTACAGTTTGAGCCATGGAGGGAGTGCTAGTAAGTTGTGGCAGGGTTATTGTCCCCACCTCTCCCTCAACATCTCTGGTTATCATTCGTGACCTCTCTACTCCACATGTGAGTCCAGTCGACAAGATATCGTTAGCTTGCATCATCAATGAATCATGTCAGAAATAAATCAATCATCATAACATCTAATCAGATGTGCATATGTCATATCAACAATAATCAAAACCCAAGTCCACTCTCTGACTTGATCCGAAGTCCAAGGGGTGTCATTAATTCCTCTGCATCCTAGAGGTCCACACTCTTGCACACTCAAGAGAACCCAGTCAATAGCACCTGTCTATGTCAAAAAAAAAATAGCATCTCATCATAATCATAATCAGATGCCCAATAGTATAATAATCTGGATCACTTGCAAGCAAGTGTCCTCAGAGAATAAGATCAATGAGTGCATGCAAGAGAAGGATGTTACATACACCCCCTCTTGGTCTAAACTTCATCCTGACATTTCATAGTATATAAGTGCCGAAATAAGGTGTATCATGATATCATAAGTCTATCTATCAAACAATGGAAACTATTGGGGGATATCATATGTGTGCCCCCAGATCCCTGAATGAGAACTATAGTTGTCCCACTAAACCTTGACCTAATCTATTGTCTGACATCGTAGTTGTCGAATGCGATGATCTAGGTTGTTGATCAGCTCATCCATGAGTGCCTCCTCATCTGATACCTGCAAGGAACTCATGTTAGTAACATGTGTAGGATCACTAATTTAATGTCTCAAAACAGATATGTGAAAAACATCGTGCATACGCCTCAAAGAATCAGGCAAGGCTAGTTGATAGGCCACGGGTCCCTTCCTCTCCATAATCTCGAAAGGTTCCACAAACCTAGGAGATATTTTATATCCCTTTCAAAACTTGATCGAACTCTTATGCATTTTTACCTGCAAGAAGACTCGATTGCCAACTTTGTAACTACGGTTTACACGATGCGCATCAACATAACTCTTTTGTTGATCTTGCGCTTCTTTGATCCTTTGTCTTATTGTTTTCATTTGATATTCCATTTCTTCGATCGCTTCTAGTCCCAATAGGACCCTATCCTCAAATCAATCCCAACTCAAAGGCCTCTGACATGGTCTCCCATAAAGGAACTCAAAAGGTGCCATCTTAATGGTCCTTTGGTAACTGTAGTTATAAGCAAATTCTACTGGTGGCAAGAAATATTCCAAATTATTTTGTTGGTCCATCACGTACATGCACAACATGTCTTCCAAGTTTTGGTTTGTTCATTTATTCTTCCCATCAGTCTCCGAGTGAGACAGACTACTAAAGTTAATTTGGGTTCCTAAGGCCTCTTGGAAACTAGTCCAAAATTGTTCGGTAAACATCAATCCTCGATAAGATATAATCCTCTTAGGTACACCATGCAACCTCACAATATCACTGATGAAAATGACATCTATGTCAGGTTCCTGATACATCATATGCACAATAATAAAATGAGCACTCTTCATCAGAGTGTTGACTACCAAAAAAATCAAGCCATGTCTCCTTGCCATCAGTGGAAATCCAACAATGAAATACATTGAAATGACCTCCCATTTCGATTATGAAATGGTGTGTGGCTGTAGTAAACCTGTTGGATGTCTATGTTTAGCCTTTACCTGCTGACATTCTAGACATCTGGCCACATAGTTGACTATGTATCCCTTCATTCCTTTCTAGAAGAATAAGGGTTTAAGGTATGCCTTCATCTTCGTGACCCCTAGGTGAGCCATGTTTACTGCTCTGTGAGCCTCGTTTAGGATCAAACTCCTCCAATCGTCATTCGGTGGTACATAAATATGATTTTTAAACCTCAATAGTCCATTGTCATCAATCGTAAATCCTTCAAATCTTGGTACCATCATTGTGTTTTGTCCGATAAAATCCTTGACCTCTTTGTACCAGTCATCGTCGCGTTGTAAAGTTAGAATATTCTCAACTAGATTCATCTGAAGCGATATCACCAAAAATATGTGTGGTCTCCGACTCTATGAATTTTCCACTCGGTTCACCATTCCTTTTATGTAAGTAATCTCTAAATCTTACTCGCTAAGCAATTCTAACCAATGTCATTGTCGCGCATTCAGGTCGTTTTGTGTAAAGATGTGTTGTAGCCCACAGTGGTCTATTTTTAGTTCAAATTTCCATCCAACAAGGTAGTGTCTCCAAACCTTCAAGGCATATACAATTCCTAACAACTCCAAATCATGCGTCTCATAGTTCTCCTCATGCCATCTCACCTTCCTCGATATGTAAGTGATCACTCAACCATCTTGCATCAAGAATCTGCCTAAGCCTTCATTGGATGCGTTAGTGCATACCAAGAAGTCTGCGTCCATGTCAAGGATATTTAGTATAGGTGACATTGTCAATAGCTCCTTGAGCCTCCGAAATGCTTCCACGCATTTCTTCGACCAAAGAAACTTCTTTTTCTTCTTCTGTAATTCCATGATAGGATTTGCTATCTTCGAAAATCCCTTGACAAACTGTCGATAATATCCTACTAAACCCATGAAGCTATGCACTTATGGGACATTCGTCAGCGTAGGCCATTCCATAATAACCTTGACCTTTTCTATATCCATTAAGATGCCTTCGTCGGAGATGACATGCCCTATGTATTGAATCTTTGATTGATAAAACGAGCATTTGGACAACTTTGCATATAATTTGTGCTCTCACAAACACTGTAGTACCAAGCGCAAGTGCTCATCATGCTCCTCCATCATTGAAGAGTAAATAAAAATATTGTGAATGAATACTTGAATGAACTTGTTCAAGTACTCACGAAACACCCCATTCATAAAATTCATAAATACCCCTAGGGTGTTCGTTAGTCCAAACAATAAAATAGTAAACTTGTAATTTCCAATCCTCATCTTAAAGGTGGTATTAGGAACGTCATCCTCCTTGATCCATAACTGGTGATACCCTGCTCTCAAGTCGATCTTGAAAAACAGCGTTGCATCCTTCATTTGATCAAATAGATCATCAATCCTTGGTAACGGATACCGATTATTGATCAATGCCTTACTCATTTGATGGTAGTCAATGCAGAGTCTCCACGACCCATCCTTATTTTATATGAAAATAACAGGTGCACCCCAAGGTGGCACACTTGCATATATAAGTCCCAGGTCCAACAACTCCTTTAGTTTCATTCTCAACTCCTGTAACTCCAGGGTCGACATCCGATAAAACATTCTTGCTATCATTTCAGTCCCCGATTTCAGGTCTATGGTAAACTCCAATTCCCTCTCTGGTGGCATCTTGGATAACTCCTCTAGGAAGACGTTCGCAAACTCTCTCACCATTGGAAGGTGTTCTATACCTTCTTCTACTCCCTTTTTGTTTAATGCAAGGATCACATAAAGATTACATCCTTGTGCATGCTCTTCTGTAGCTACAAGAAAGAGATGAACCTAAGGGAAACTCCCTGGTTCCGTCCTACAATCACATGTCTTTGTCCCTCTTCATCAACCAAGCTCAAATGTTTCTTCTTACAGTTGAGTATCACCTCATGCGATTCCAACCAGTCCATATCGAACACGACATCATAAGATCCTAAGATTGTGATGTACAGGTTGGCCCTGGTGACAAACTCTCCCAAGTTAAGTGTACAACCCATAACCTTTCCTCCAACCTTCTGTTTAGCTCCCAATGCCATCTGTACAAATATAAACTCTTCCTGTTTGGTTGCCTTTACCTTAATCCTTTTTAGCATTTCACCAGAAATGAAACTCTCGGTAGCATCGGGATCTATCAAAATACTAAGGGTCCGGTCAGTGACAATACATGATGTCTCGAGCACAATCGATTGGTGCTCTGCCTAGTGGTTATTCATCACTACATGAATCTGATGGGCCTTGCCCAAATCTCCCACGGTAGTGGGTCCAACTGATCTAGATTCTCTAGTCCTCTCCACTGGGAAATCGCATTGGTAGTTTGGCTCCCCACAAGTCCAACATCCCTTCTTCGGTCCAGTACTCCTAGTACTCAAAGTAGAAGTTGACGGCCCACTGGCTGGGAATCCTAGTCTGTTCTGTTGAACAGACCTAAATTGTTGTTGCTGCGGGAAACACTGTTGTTGATGTTGTGGTCCCCGGTAAGGAGTCCATTGTTGAGGCGCTAGTCATCGAGGTGTAGTGAAAGTGGATCCTCTCTAGAAGCCACGATATCCTGGCATCATTCTAGCTGGTGTCTAATGTTGCTTTGCACCAGATGACACCTGCCCTGCTAGTCTTGTTGGAGTCCTGCTCTAACCCTCACTGATAAGCTCCTCCTCTCCTATGAGGCCCTTCATGACGACATCATGCAAGGTCTGAGGCTTCAAAATTCTAACCTTTTCACTTATGTTGACATTAACTCCAAAGAAGAACCTATTGACCTCAAGTTTCTTAGTATTAAGATGCGGAGCATATCCAAGAAACTCCATAAAATGGGCCTCATACTCGGGCACCGTATGGCCACCCTATCGTAAGGCATTGAACTCGTTGAGTTGACGCTCAATGAATTCCTCTGATAGGTACCTGTCTTGGAACTGTTCCTCGAACAGTTCCCATGACATGTCTTCGACGGCCATGTTCAAGTGTGGTAGGAGAGATTTCCACCATAGAAGAGCACTCCCCTTCAGTTGAAATACCTCCATGTAGACCTTCATGTTGGAGGTATAGTCATGAAGTGAAAAGTACATCGCCATATTCTCCAAGCATGCCTCGGTGGCTATGCCATCCGGGGCACCAAAGAACTTGAGAAAATTGATCTTCTTGAGTTCGCGGTGAATGCTATCAGTACCGACCAGAGCGCACGGTGGACCCTCAGGGGGGTGCCAACACCCTGGCCTCATCTCTGTCCAAACATATGATCAGTGCCTCAGACATGCACTAAAAATACCTCATTAGTCGAACCACATCACCCATTGCTATCTTCTCCTGCCCGACAACCTGTTTGACTCCCTAGAGGTTAGACCCCTTAGGTGTGGATTCTACTGGATTCATCGCACCTCCTCCCCTAGCACACTGTCACTTCCTCCTCAACGTCCTCTAACCATGATTACCTACACAAATACAATTCATCTTAATTAGTAACATTATAATCAAATATCATATCAACGAAACCCATAGTGTTCCCCAGTCATGGGTTGAACCCACTCTGATACCATATGTAACGAACCTCAATTGTTAAGACTACAAGCGAAGCATAAATTGAGAATTTTTTTTTGTTTTTATGTAGGAAGAAAATGATGACAATAGTTGAACCACACAACTTGATGATGAACACACGCAAGAAGATCAGGAAACATACAACTATGACTCCACGCACTAGAACAACGAGCAACTAGGAGAACCATGCATAAATCAATAGATAGAAATGACTACCTGCCCAACACAAACATGAAAATGCCTAAAATATAAAGGAAAACATCCATAATCCTGGTACAAACCTGACAATTCCTACAAGCTAAAGGACAACCTCCACCATTCTGACACAACGACCTCGACGATCAGTAACTAGAACTTCTATGGTGCACAACCCAATGCATGAAGGCATTACGATCCCCAACACCAACACCAACTACAATGAACAAATTCCCACAATGGAAAGCATAGACTCCGACCAAGTTATCATTTTCCTCTGTCCCTCAGGGTGGGTGATGGTCCCCTCATATGGAATCAAGCTGTCCCCAAACAATGGGTGGGATGCCTACCATGGTGAAAAAAAAAAATGGACCCTTGACACAAGTTAAATTCAATGTGCTAGGAGATCAATCAATTATCCAAAGACCTGGTGAATAACCCTAGCACCCAATTGACGATTCAACGAAACAACTAATTCATGCATACAACACAAAAAAAATCTTGCACAACAAAATCAATCTGCACACCCTAATTAAATTTATTAAGGTACCTATCCTTTAAAAGAAAATTAGCAATAAAATATTGTGGTAATATAGTTGTTAATGGTTATTAGAAGATAATGGTTAATACATAATTTGTACAACAATATATAATGGCTAACCAATAAAATTAGCAATAAAAGATAGTGTTTAATATATACCCAATAAAATTAATGATAAAAGGTAGTGGTGTATTAACGAGTTAATAAAATAAATGCTAAATCGCTATCAAAAACAATTATAATTTATATTCTATGGAACAAGTATGATCTATGTAACAAGTAAAATAACCTTACTATATAATAGAGACCTTTTAAACTGAAAACAAACCTAATACAATTTCTAACTACGGAACTGAAGATAGTAATATAATACAACCACTATCTTTTAAGGTGTGTGTTATCTAACCAAAACATATCCACTCAATCATAATTACATTCGTTGGCAACTATATTGAGGATAACAAATGTAAAAACGAAGTCAATATGTGTAATTTGTCAGCAATATAAGAGCGTAACCCAAGATGTGGCATTCCAAACATTAATTCACTGTCATGTTTAAAACCATTATAATTATAACCACTAAAATTGATGAGAATAGCATTTATTGTCAACATAATAAACTATCATAAAACGCAGTTACTATTACAAGTAATCATTGTTTCTAAAACTACAAATCTCTGGCACCCACCATACATCCAACGTTGTCTCTAAAGTAAGGAAGGCAATGGTGATATCGTTGGGCGAGTTATGACAAGGATGAGTGTGAAATCGTTGTAGAGTATAATACAGTTGTGTGAAATCGATGCAAAGTATAATAATAATAATAATAATAGCATGTTATGGTAAGGTTGTGTGTGAAATCGATTAGTAAATACATTTACGGTAATTACAATATAGCTATACAATGTAAATACCCTATAGCTATTCATTAGTAATTACGACTCATCCCAACCGTTTCATTGGAATATTCACCAGGATAGCCAAAGGAAAGGGGTTTTCCCAAGGAATTACATACCACGTTGTCCATGAAGTGAATTTCCAAAAGAATTAAATGGAAGGTTGTCTATTAAGTATTAAATCATTGTTAGAAATGAGATAGGAAATCCAACATAAATCTCGATGGTGAAAAAGTAATACCAAACCAATCGCATCTTAGGAAGCAAGACTGGGCTTTCTTCAACAAACCCACAACAAACTTATTTCTACTACCCACTGCAAACATAGGTTAAGAAGAGTCGACAACCCCTGGGCGAACTATATTTTCACTTGCCAATGCTCTGGCTAACTGGTAAATCACACTTGTGGATATTAAAGGTTTGTGATTTTCTCAATGAACACTGCTTTCTTACAAGACAATATCATGGATATCAAGTTTAAAGGCACCTGGTCTCCAATCACATGCTTAGGGGCGAGGTCAAAAGAAAACCATCAACAACCATAATCTACTCAATAGAATGGAACTGACTGTGACGAATGTGATCTTTGTCTGTAATTAACACGTTGTCTATGAAACATACGTACCGATCAATCACTATAGGAAATGGCTCTGTAATAATAAACATTGAAATAAAAAAAAACTCTACTAAATAACCTATAACATAGTTATAAAATTGTTGAGGTATGATAATTATAAATTTCTATTTGAGAAATATTACAGAAGTACAAAATAGTTGTAGTGCAATATAAAAATATAAAATATTAAAGATTAGAGAAACATAAAATCGCTATTGTGCAATATATAAAATCATTTTCAGGGTATGATGTCTATGAAAACGCAGTCATAAAAATTCGCTCATTAGAAGTATTAAATCGTAGTATTAATGTATCAATTGCAGTATCAATCACAGTATCAAAATCGTTGTCAATGTATCATAAACGTTGTTTTTTAACATAAGAATGGCATTGATTTTTATCAAGAAAATCACAGCTAATAAAAAGGGAAAATCGCAGTCAATGAAGTAATAAATCATATTCTGATGAATGTAATAACTAAAGGGTAAATCCATTGGGTAAATTCGCCAACGAAATGCAATAAATTGCAAAGGAAAAATCACATGCCAGATGGATTATAAATGCAAGGAAAAGGAAGGTAATAAAATGCAGAGAGAAAAGATAAAAAATATGCAGAGGTATTCAATTGCAAGAAGGCACAAGAAAATCGATCAACCAGGAAAAATCAAGAGGGGTAGATGGATGGGAAAAAACATCCTTTGCTCATCATCCATGCACAAAAAAGAAGGGCATTAGGATTTATAGGTCTATTAACACCAAAGTGACGACTGTCGATTCGGTTCCTGGCCGACTTCTCAGGCATGGACTGATGAACTAGGGATGAGGATGAAGTAATAAGCACTAACTCTACACAAAAAATCAATAAAACCAACAGGACGGTCACAACATTCAGGGATCGATTTCCATGGGAATAAATTCAAGCAACGAGCTTAAGGCTATGGTGAAATTAATTTCTCAATTAAAATGCTAAGTAGAACACCTTCTTTACACAATGAAAAGTACAGAAATGGAAGTGTAAGGTCAACAAAAATCTACCATGAAAAATAAAAGCATGTGTACCATAGCCCAAGGTGACATCTTCGGGTCATTGTCCCGTGTGCTCTGTGCATCTCTCACTTGCCGACAAATGAGACTTCATCGGTACCTCCCAGCCAACGCTAGGGGTACTTTTCTTCCCCTTATACCCCCGAGACATAAACGGGCCACACACACTAAACCAAAGAACAAATAGCTCCCAGCTCGCCTCACAAGGCCGAGCTACCAATCCTCAGTGAGCTAGGTATCGAAACTCCTACAAGATAAGTCAGTCAAGACAAAAATTCTGCAGCGTAACGTTACGCATCAAAGAAGAGATCCATCCTCCTCCCCCTCCCTCCTTTATATAGAGTTTCTAAGTCATTTCTTTACCAATTTCCCATTTAATTTATTTTATAATAATTTAATTCAGAAAAATCCTCCCCATACATGTGTCACCCATCCCCTTCGTTGCACCATAAATTAATTTCATTAATTGTTTAAATACTCCTATTTCCCTCACCCACCTGAAATCATTCCTAGAATCTCTCCTAGGTGTCCCCATATTCCCTTGCACAATTTAATGACTTACGCCCTTACTAATTTACTAGCTGAGTTCAATTTAGAAAGTTCTTAAAGGAAAGCTTCCTTGCTAAGTTAGTCATTTTGATTTTTCCTTATAAGACAGGCAAGTTA
>ML790815.1:465151-501402 GCA_009831015.1 Picea engelmannii | reverse complement strand
TATTCTTAGCAAGGATGAGGTCAATCCTTGTCTTCCATGCTCTGAAGTTGGAGGCTCCTTCTAGCTTGTTCTCAAACTTCATAGAGTTCATCATGGCTTGCTTGACTTGGTCAAACCCTAGATTTGACCAGAAATCCAAACTTTACGTCTTGGCCTTCTGAGTGTACCAGGAGATGCGTTGGGCTATGGCGCACTGATCTATCCAGAGATTAGGACAATCTCGTCACTTAAGGTGCCTCAACAAGAGGTTTAGGGTTTCTGCAACTGTTACTGTTGGTAACCCTAGCTGCAGTGATTTTGGAAGCTGCTCCTGCTAGTAACCCTAGTAGCAGTTCCTCAACGAGCTCAATATCTAGCGGCTATGTTTCCTTCCAGCGTTTTAGGCTGACTGAAGGGGTGTGGGCACATAACCTATTAGAATATATAAGATTGTGTGCTCGTTTTACCACGACGATACCCTCGTCTCCCAACCACAGGCCAAAGCCTCCCTTCGAGCACCTTAACCTTGACCTGAGAATTCCTCCGGAAGCAAACCCTAGGCTAGATAGCCAAACAAAGAGCAACGCATCTCTCCCCAAGGGTAGCGCATCACAAAAAGCTGATCAGATAGTCCAAACCCTAGCCAAGAGATATCCAATCCAAATACTAAAGCTTGCTGCTGCTGCAGCTGCACCTGCAACCCTCCTCCAAACCTGTGCACCAGCTACACCTGCAGTGCGCACCAATTGGGAAAACTGCAGTCCTGAGATGTGACAAATGAGAAACTGGCGCCCTGTATTTATAGTAATCCTGCCAGTTTACTGGGGCTAACTTCTCCTTCTGGGTAGGTGTCTGTTCAGTATATTATTATTAATTATGGTCGACTTCTTCTCTTGGAGGCTAATAGCCTAATATAAATTATATTCTTGAGACGACAAGGCTTCTAGGGTTATTAGCCAATTCATTAGGGTTTCTCTTGCTTCCCAGAGTCTTCTATTCTCGTCAGGTTCACATGTAGAGGTAAATACCTCTCGCAACTACCATAATATTAACACATCTCACATAGGTCTTTCATGCTTTATGTGGTTTTTTTTGCCTCACAAAATGGACATTTGGTATGTTAGTGATTCTCTAGCATGTTTGCATTGCGGTGGTTTTGCACATTGGCACTTGCAGTTTTGCATCTCAGTGGTTCTACAGATGGATTTGTTGCTTGCATGTTTTTTTAGTGTGCATAGCAATTGGATGTGTGTGATCGCATTGGCCACAGGTGCATGGCAGAAATAATAAAGGCTTGTTGTAATTTTGACCGTTGTGCGGAAGAAAGACATGCTCACAAGTTGTTATGCTTTTGCATCTCCACATTTGCAATAGTTTTGTGCTTTGTTATAATGTCTTTATTGTTATCTGTTGTGATTCCTTTATTCCTATTGTTTTCTATAATTTGTGCTGGTGCTTTTTCTGGTGTGATATGGAAATGTTGTTCGTGGGAACCTGCTTTGCAAAGCAATCACTCAGATTATTTTAAATCCTCGTGCGTGAATCCATTCTTTCAATGCTTGTACGAAGATTTCATATTGCTTGTAGTCTGGCATTGTCGTTCTTGGATGCTTCGATAATTATGCAGTTCATGTAGCTATTCTCGGTCTACTTAGGATTGTCTATCTTTAAGCCTTGTGTCGAGAACTAACACACATTGTCCTCACACACTATTGTACTTTCGCACTTATGCATTTCAAATCGTCCTACATCAGTGATTGTGATGAGCAAAGTAATTTGCAATATATATCATTTATTTATAGTAAATTCATTTGCTATTATTTAGAAGGAAAGAGCAGGCATTTGCTCAGTGTATTTTGAAGATACGCAAGGCTTAAAGATACACAGTCCTAAGTAGACCAAGTATAGCTATGTGAACTGCATACTTTCCAGAGCACCAACACAAGGAATGATAATAGAGAAAGCATTCACTCAATTTGTTTTGAATGCTTGTGCACCCCACACACTTATGCTCAGTGTAATTAAGATGTTGTGTTTTTAAGCCTTGTGTGATGAACCCACACAGGTCAGCCTTCCGCATTTCTACACTTTGTATCTCCGCATTTCCAATAGTTTTGCATCCGTGATTGTGACAAGCCATGTAATTTTCAAAATAGGTCATTGGTTTATAATAAATTGATTTGCTCCCATTTAGGACCAAACACATTTGCAAGTAGTGTGAAGCAAATGTGCTTCTTATCTATGGACTGTTTGATGGTTTTTAGTTATCATTATTACTTTTCGAAGGGTATCTGATATCAGATACTCTGTTTTTAAGCATTGTGTGAAGAACCCATACAGGGCACCCTTCCACACCTCCTCATTTTCAATAGTTGCACATATATGATTGTGACAAGTCATGTGTTTTGAAAAATAGGTGATTGGTTTATAGTAAATTCATTTTCTCACATTTACAAGCAAATGCCACATATCTACAAGTAGTTCCAAGAAAATGTGCTTCTTTTATGTAGCGTAGAGATTAACATAGGATGTACAACAAGCCAAAGAGTATATAGTTGGAAAAAATTTCCTTTATGGTAGCACAACGTGCATTCCAATCACATAGGTGGATTGGATAGAATGACAGTTTTCCATATTTCCAAGATTTCCAATTTAGCTCAAATTTATGGTTGACACTGTGTTTTTAAGCCTTTGTGCGAGGAGCTTGCATAGGTCAACCTCTCGCATTGCCACACTTTTGAAGGTCTGCATCTCCAATAGTTCTTCATTCGTGATTGTAACAAGCCATGGAATTTGCAAAATAGGTCATTGGTTTATAATAAATTGATTTACTCCCATTTAGGACCAAACACATCTACCAACAATGGGAAGCAAGTGTGTTGGTTATCTGTAGACTACTTGATGGTTTTTTATTATGGCTATTGCTTTTCGAAAGGTATCTGATATACCTCACCTCTGCATTTTCAATAGTTGTACATCCATGATTATGACAAGCCATGTAATTTGCAAAATAGGTCACTTGTTTATAGTAAATTGATTTTCTCACATTTACGAGCAAACACCATGCATCTACAAGCAGTTCCAAGAAAATGTGTTTCTTATCTACAACGCAAATATTAGACTAGGATGTATGACAAGTCGAAGAGTATATAGTTGACATAATTTTCCTTTCTGGCAGCACAACGTACAGTCCAATCACATAGGCGGATTGGATAGAATGACAGTTTTGCAGATTTCCAAGATATCTAATTTACCTCGAAGTTATGGCCTACGTACAAAGTATTGGCTCTGGAAAGGAATTCATACGGAATTGGGCTACATTAGTTGCCGCTATATTATACTGAAGGGTCAAGAAATCCGATTAAGAAAGATCAACCATACCCTTAGCACATACCTAGCCATGATGCCATGTTCCAAAAGGCATATCACTAGTACGACGAGTCTAAACCATTATCTCCTCACCTACAGGGCTTCACTGGGACTCCATTGTTATTCTGCGATCAATCTGTTNGTATTGGCTTACGCATATGCAATCATTGAATAAATACTCCACGTTCCATTCTCTATCACCCCTGATTTCTCCATGCTCTCTATTATCTTTGCACTTCCCATTGATTCAAGTTTCCTTTAATGGCCAAACTTCACTCACATTTTGGGAGGTGTGATTTCCAGTCTAACTAGACAACCCAAGAACCCACAGTCCAATTTTCACGCAGGTTAACACTTTGCCACCAGTTGGTAGGCAGAGGTCCTACTCTCTTATTTTCCAGCAAGAAGCAACCCCAGATGCCAAAGTTTCCTGAACCATGCTTTGAATATGCAAAAGTCAGCCAACTCTCTAAGACCAAAGATGGTTTTCCTATCACCATGGATAATCACCTTTGCTGAAGTGGATAGCCCAAGGTTGTGGGCTATCTTCTCCACCAAGCTAGGAGGTCCATGTCTTCTATCTTGTCTTCTCAGAGCAGAAACACAGGAAGAGGATGGTTCTCTCTCTTTTTGGAGCTTAAGTTCATCTAGGGGGTTGGCGTCTGGATGGTGTGATTTAAACAAATCCTTGACTCATGACCACAAACACCATTGAAGGGAAAGAGTTGAGACTCTGGCTAAATGAATTCCAAAGCCATCACTTACCTTGGGGCCTGCTTGACTGATTCTAGGACCTGTATTGGGTTACAACTACAGCCTGGGCAGATGATTTTCTCTTTCTCAAAGACAACTACCACCACAACTTGGTTTGATACTCTGGTCTATTACTAATGATGATTTACTCTTACTCTATTCTAGTATATGGTGTTCCATTACGTTGTTGCTTCAAGGACGAGTCAACTAATAGTCATGGGTACTTTTTGGCACCTAAATTTTTGGGTTAATATCCCGCGCCCACACAAATTAACTTGTGCGTGCTCATTCCACCTTTTCCTGTGGCCAATTTGATGTGAATATTGACAATAACTACACATGTGGGACAAACATAAGATGAGCTAGTAAGGTAGTCAACATTTCCCCGATTCCAAAAAGGTTAGCAGGAATGCAACGAGGTGACATAAGTGTGCCAAACTGTTAGTCAGTAGAGAAAGTGGAGCATAACCGAAAGAGACACAACTCCAGAGCAACGACAAATATAAAAGGAAGCAAGAACGATAAAGAAAGGATTGTTTTACTAGGTTACTGCTAGTTGTTCATTATTCAATGGGTGGTCCAATGGCTTGCTGTGAGCCTCTATAGTATTGTAATGTTTCTAGTCATGTGTCTGAATCTGTCATATGTTAAACATTTAGAAGAATGCACATGGTGCAATGCATTGTAACTCTGGGAATTATCTGACGATATACAAGACCCCATTATTGTTGGTATATGATTTTCTTAATATATTCCTATAATTGATCGAATGAGGATGGTAATAAATATGGACTGATTATGAACCTATGATGTGTCAAATATGTGTCTGGATGAATGTGTTGCTTCCATTATCTTTTTTAATATATTAAGATGCATGGACAGACATAGTTGAATCTAACACATAGAAAAAATGTTAATTTTGACATCTGACATCGCCATTGCTATGTGTTGCAAAGAAATCCATTGTTATTGCTTCATAATCTGTTATTGATGCATTATGTAGTTACTTCATTTCATTGAAATTTGCAATGACATTAGTATAATGTTTACACAAACCAATTTTCTTTTTTCCCGCCTATATTCATCGATGGAATCATAAAATGAAATTTTATGGGGCTATCCCATGTATGCAAGGAAAATTGGTGGTTGTGTATTATTTTTCTTTTTCAAGAGTTGGTTAANTATAATGTTTACACAAACCAATTTTCTTTTTTCCCGCCTATATTCATCGATGGAATCATAAAATGAAATTTTATGGGGCTATCCCATGTATGCAAGGAAAATTGGTGGTTGTGTATTATTTTTCTTTTTCAAGAGTTGGTTAAGTTGGTAAAGGACTATTTCAGAACCTATATGTATCAAAGAAAATCAAACTTGAACATTAAAAAAAAGGGTATGCTACTTTGAAATTGTATTTAGCATCTTATGTTTTTTTTTATGGTCAATGCTATAGAAAAATCTTACTCATCATCTGAATGACATAAACTGGAACGTGGAAGATACAATAGATGTTGAAAACTATGAAAACAATGGGTGATAGATTGTTGATGGAAATATTGATCATGTTCTACATAGAAATGGTCATTTTAGATTGGATACATTTACATATAGTCTCGAGGATTGTTTGTTTGATGCATTACATGCCCTTCTTCATTTACGCTACTCTTTGATTGAATCACGAAATGGATTAATAGATCATTTCTTGGTCAGTTTTCACAATGGAGATAAAGAAGCGTTGGAATCATATGAGCTTGATCTAGGATCTGATTTCTTGTATGAATTGCATGTGATTCGTGACATTGACACATATCTGTCAAAAATGTGTTGTTATGCATATTCAAATATAAATGACAATGATAGAGGGATATGGGGAGATACATTTTTCATATGATGGTTAAGAAAATGGTTAAATATATCAATTGCAATTTGGTCACTAACTATGAAAAGAAAGTATTTGCATTTCAACAAAAATGCAAATGCATATCCATATTGCATTTTGTTTCATAATGCAAATCCTATTAGTGGTCACTACGAACCATTTCTATACAAGAAACTATC
The DNA here is from genome assembly GCA_009831015.1 of Picea engelmannii. Classification (NCBI taxonomy): domain Eukaryota; kingdom Viridiplantae; phylum Streptophyta; class Pinopsida; order Pinales; family Pinaceae; genus Picea; species Picea engelmannii. The sequence goes on along the minus strand of ML790815.1, from coordinate 495,243 downwards.
CAGATACAATCTTGAACAACTTGATGCTTGCTTGTCATCCATGTGCAAAAACCTCGAATAATATTGGAAATTTAATATAGACATGATGCATTCTTATGGATTGCGCAGAGTAATTCATGTCATGTCTAGTTACGGTGATAATTTGTTCGAAGCATTTTTCTATTTGATAGCTACAGAGTTCAATGCAAAATTGTTGAGACTTTACATTGTGTAATCCTTTTGCAATGAAATCAAAAGTGGTGACCATAATGCATTGCATTGCTTGCACCAATAACTCAGACATGGCCTTGTAGGCAATACAACAACTATTGCAAGCTAGAATAAGTATCTTGTAAATATGGAAATTCCATATAGAAAAGGAAATATAGAGGGTGGGGCATTCTGTTTACAATGGATATCATTCATTTTCAATGTAAATGTCCAAGGATGGTCCTTCCATGACAACAATATTGTCAACTTGTATTTGGTTGACTCAAACTATGATAAAACAATGGATGTATTGTCATTTGAAACACAAATAGTTCACATTCACTATGAAACATTTACAAGGGAGAAGTACAATTAAATAGGAGATGAGCATCGTCACCAATGCATAGTGGGTGCAGTAAATACACATGGAAACAAGCATGATAGAGATACAAAGTTAGATTTGAGAAAAATTATGTGGGACAATGTATTTGTTTATGTACATGTACTAGAAAGACACTAGGATAAACATAATGGACAATGTGAGAATAACATTACATTATCAAATAGTAGTGCAGTTGGTGAAATGGGTTGTCATAAAGCAAAGAAACCTGCGGCTAATAGACTTAATAACCAAAGAATAAAACTAATAGCACGTGAAATAAGCAAATGTAATTGTAGGTTTTCTACCGATCAAGGGGTGAAAAGAGATGAAGATGCAGAAGATGAAGCTTCAATAAATTCAACAAGGCGTAGCAGTAAAATACCAAGTCTGGCACATGCAAAATCAAAACAAATACAGTCCAGTGCAAAACCTGGACAGAAAAGAAAAATTAGATGTTCATGTGTTGAGCATATCGATGTAAAAAAGAAGAAAGCATGTCGACTCTATGTGAAATACTTCCAAGACAAACCTATAAACATATGTGCAATTTGTGAACAGTTGCATTTTTTGAAGAGCATTAAATGCTTGAACAAGGAATTGAAGAAAGAATATCATAGCTTGATTTCATATGACAAAACATTATCTTCTGAGAAGATACGTATTAGTTGCAAAAGAGAAGTTGAAATGGGAAGTTGCCATGATTTGCAACACCAGACTAGATAAGGTGCAACATGCCATTTCCCATTGCATGTACACTGTCAGAACTTGAGGAAAGAATTGAGTCACTTAGAATTGCATTTGCACAAATTAGAAAATGGGGATACAAACGACCGCAAATGGGATTGACAGGTTCCATAATCAACATCCATGTTCATATGGATATTTTCCAAAAAGCATTGCCACAATTCATGGATGAAACAATGACAATTGCAATTGCATTGAAAATATGATTACAATACAAAAATGCCTATTAGATGGGAAGTGTTCATGTAAACAATGTCATGAACAGATTAAAAGAATTGTGTTCCAGAGATTTATACAAGGTTGGGAACATCACTATAAACAAAGAATGGACTCATATTCTTGAACAAAATAGTAAAAAATGCATGGAACAAACAAATTATGAGTGTGAGAGTGATATGGAAATATAATCGGATAGTGGGAGACCTAGTGAAACATTGGTGCATGGATTCATAGACTTGCAATGCATCCATAATTTGCAGAAAAATATCATTGAAGTTGCACTTGCTGAAGGGCAGCGTCCACTTGGAATATTCATGGACAGATAAATAGAAGAGATGAACTTTCCAACCCTTTTCTACGAGAATGTGCATGAAAATTACATTGTAAAAACATTTAGTTACCAAAAATAGTGAAATGGGAGTTGCTACATGCTAGGAGGGATTTTTCATATCATACTACAATTTTTTTCTTCAAAGCAATGCGAATAATAATTGGCAAAGTTCTTTCTTGCATGAGGATACAAATAGAAAAGGACAATTACAAGGAATAAAGTTGTTGGAAAAAGACCTGAAGTACAAACCAAATTTGGAAAATATACTTAAATACGATATTGGATACATAGATTTCAAAAATATTCACACTTCTCCTAATTACTTCCAACGTATTAAGAAAAATGTGGTTGCAATGATACGACAGCTAGGACCTCCAACATTTTTTTGTCACATTCACCAGTGTAGAGAATCAATGGCATGAATTGGTGTGTGAATTGACAAATTTGTATAGGAATAGAAGAAATGAAAAGCACTCTGAAATAATAGAAGACAAGGACGTCGACTCCCTCATAAGAGCAGACCTAGTTACTTGTACTCGTTACTATAGAAATATAACCAATGATTTAAATAGAGGGAGTGAACATGAACATGGGTTCTTGTGGATAGAAGATGCACCAATATATGGAAAGCATAGTGACTCAGAAATTGCAACCTTCTTTGGAAGGTACATAACATGTGATGTAGATCATTTGCACCCTAATCTTGCCAAATTCCATTGGCATTGCCATACAAGAAGATGTAAAAAACGAAATAATTCACATTGTTGATACAACTTCCCTATGCTATTAGTGAGAATGACAATGATTCTTGAACTGATTGGGTTACCAGACAAAGATGTTCACAAAAAAGTCAAAGTTATTTTTTTCATCACTACACCAAAAAAAAATATGAAAATTTAATTAATTTCGAAGACTTCTTGGTAGAAATGGGACTGGCAGAGGATGAGTACTTTCTCCTAATACAGTGCACACTAAAACAACTGATAATGTTCCTAAAATGAAAACCTTCACATATTTGGAACAATAGATTTGAAAAAGACATGCCAAATTTTTGGAATGCAAACGTAGATGCACAATTTGTTCTGAATGCATGTGCCACAACCTTGTATTGTAGTTCATATATGACCAAATTTGACAAATCTATAACAAATGAATTTAGAAGGATATGAAAAGAACATGAAAAAAGAAGAATTGATGTTATGCAAATGATCTATATTCTTGAAAATGCAATGTTGAATCTTCAACAAATGTCTGCACAACAAATAGTCCATATTTTCCTTGCTCTGCCACTGAAAAACATTTGAAGACCGTGTATCTTTATAAACACATAACCAATAGATAAACACACATTTGTCCTTAAGCCAGCGTTTTTATTGAAACAAGAACTTGAAAACTCAGAATATTTCATGTGCAACTCTATTATTGATTACTATATTGAACACCCACACGTGATTAAGAATATCTGCCTTACTAAATTTGTTTCCAAGTACAAAAGATATGGTAATCGCATATCGAAAAAGAAAAAACCAAATGTGATACAATTTGTCAAATATAGCAATTAAATTGATTATCAATTTTTTTGCAGAGAGAAACTAATGTTGTATGTGTCGTTTGAAAAAAATGAATCTACATTAAAGAATAAATGGCCTCCTATTGTTTTCACTAAACTAGAATACAATCCAATGAAGCTAAGTTTACATACAATGTCAATCTAACCTAGGGTGATATAGAGAAATCGATTCAACTAATATACAATGATCTCCTTGATTTTTATGGTACATTTAGCCAACAAGGAACAAGGACAATTGAATGTGAACAATATGATTTGAAACCAGATTTGCATTGTGTTGGAGGGAAAAGTAGAAACATAACAACTTATCTTGGATTCCAAGTTGCAGGGCACCCATTTTTGCTTGAAAATAGTGAATATTACAGACTTAGAAGAATGTTGAACAAAGGAAAAAAAGCAATCGTCAAATACATTGGCCTAAGGAAACTAAGGGATGTGTTAACACCATTGTACTTATTTCTTATTGGTGGACCAGGAACAGGGAAAACCTTCACAACAAAAATGATATTCCAAATGATCATAAAAATACATGATGCAAATAAGACAACCGATCCTTTGAAGTCAAAGGGATTGATAGATACAAGTAAATATGCTTACAATGTAGGTGGAACAAAAATCCATTTTTCATTTTTGATGCCTTTCAACAAGTCCCAATTTGTTCCACTTAGCAGAGAAATGTTAGACACATTGTCAAAACTTTATCAGGAACTGCAACTTGTTTTCATTGACAAAGCTTCTATGGTTGGAAGTCGATTCCTATTTTTTATTGATAGCCGGATAAAAAGAATAAAACATGTACAAACAAGATACTTTGGAAACATAGATATGGTGTTTTGTGGGGATCTTTATCAAGCACAACCCATACATGATTCCCTGGTATTTGAGCACCTTATGATGAACATGCAAAGCATAACATATTCATTTTGGATAGATAATGTGAAGTGCTATGAGTTTCATACTACAATGCATCAAACAAATGGAAAGGTTAATACTATTCTGAATAGGATGCAAACAAATAGTCAAACAATAGACGATCTAGACTACATCAACATGAATTGCATCTAACCTACTCCAAATCACCCAACTTTCCCTTATTTTTTTTTATAAAAACAAGGATGTTGTAATGCATAACACGATTATGCTATTGCTTATCCCTCGCAAGGAACTTTTAATCAATGTAATTGATGAAGAAGAAGATGACCATGGTGGTGTACGACGTCATGAACATACAACAACTTTACCTTCACAACTTGTTATGAATTTAGATAGGTTGGTTGAAATATATGCATGCAACTACAATTCGCAGGATGGTTTAGTGAATGGTGTAGATGGTATAGTCAAATTATACACCAAAATAGATAAGGATGATGTTTTATGGATAAAGTTCTATGATTTGTATATTGGACATTAGCAGGCAATGAGGTTAGCTTCTTTATATAGAAAAGACATTTCACCTGAATGGATTCCCATATTGCAAGTAGCGAAACCAACATCGACAAAAGCGACAACGTGCCATATGAAAATTTGTAAACAATTCCCATTTCAACTTGTATGTGCACGTACAATACATGGATCACAGGGGCTAATCTTGGACAGTGTTGCATTTGATCCTGCTGGGTTTGAAGACATGGATTGGTTTATACAAAATTATCGCGTGTAAGGAGTACAGATTATTTGTATCTTCTAAGTCCTTTGACTATGTATAACTTCAATGTTAAATAAAAAAATGTTTCAGAGATGCAACGTTTGTGCAATGATGCAAAGTGGACTCTAGAATATGATTCACAGACTATGTAATTGGAGGCACGTGTTTCAATTTTTTCATTGAACACACGTAATTTTCACATTCATATCAATGATATAGCTAGTGACTATGATACAATGAAATTTGATATTTTGTGCATTCAATGAACATACATGACATTGTCGATGCAAAATCAACAATTTCAGTGTTTCAATTTCCTGTCTGATTGAAATAAAAATGGTGTGATGATACTAGTCAAAAAACATCTACCCATATTCAAACATATGCATTTTGAAGAACCAAATGTAGAGGTGCTCGTGGCAAGAGTAATAGTCAAAGGATTGCATATTGCCATAATTAATATCTATGCAACCCCATTTGCAATTCTAGCGAGTATAGTAAATGCAATTGTGAGCAATTTAGATTGTAATGAAATCATAGTGGTTCTAGAAGACTTCAATATTGATATGTGTTAGTGTAACGAGAAAAAAAATGCAAAGTTACATGAATAGTCAGAATCTACATTTCTTATTGGGCCAAAAAAAATGTGTACAAAGAATGTTAATTGATCATGTCTGGTCTAATGTGAAGAATGATCTATCAATTTTTTTTTTTATATTGAATACATATTGGAGTGATCATGATACAATTTGTTTTCTACTTTCAATTTGAAATGCACATATATCAAATACATATTAGAGTGATCATGATACAATTTATTTTCTACTTTCAATTTGAAATGTATATAAGTCGTAGTAAACATTAGACTATCGAATTACATTGACATCGAAATACATATTTTCATATGTCCCTATTTGTTTTACACTTCTACAAATTTTTATTTCCTTCGTACTAAAGCAAAGCATGTTGTCATATCCTTGTTACATATTTAGAAACATCATCTTTCTATGTTGGTTCAAGAATTTGTGTTGAAGATGACAAGCAAGTCCCCTAGAACAGATTTTGATCGTACAAAAAATAAAACATGGACAATTCCCATTGCGTTTGCACTTCGGTAACATCTTCTTACATGTATATTTGTGTTGTTCAATGTGCAATAAATTGAAACTATTGCTACTTATTAATGAAAAGAAAATGGGGAAAAAGAACAAATATGGAACAAGAATTGAGAAGGTACATATTTCTAATTTTATCTATGTGGTGTTACTTTTGTTTTCATTCGTTGTTTATTGGTATTGTATATTTCATGCCATTTTGACATACAAGTCTATTTTCCTCTTCGTTGTATTTGTTGCAGTGCTTCGACATCAAAATGAAATGGAAGAAATGCAGAAAGGCAAGTAGTTGCAAGCAATATAGTAGAACAAGCTTATTAACAGTCTCCGAACAGGAGCCATGCCGATAACAATAACACAATACACACCTTCTTTTGGTAAATTATGTAGATACAATTATATGTATTCATAGTGCGTTGTACTGTATAGAATCCATATTACATATTACACCTACGATACATGCCTTGAGTAAGTGAAAATCATCTGTTTGGGCTGTCCTTACATCTTGAGTCATGTTTTGCAATGGGTTGAGTCCCTTCGGAGGTGACAAATTTATTTTCTCGAAATTTGTGTAAGGGATGCACATGTCTCTGCTTAGATTTTCTTTCAGGAAGCGGGGGCTAGATTTGCTTCATCCTGCAGCCCAAAAATTCAAGTTGTCACTAGACCAAGTTCTGCACCTTCGAATTTGCCTAGTTGTTGGGGCAACTGCAAACAACTAGGACCCACCAATTTCTCCAATGGTCAAGAGGACCACCATCCTTGTCCCTCATTCAACATGCTTAGTAACCAGGAGGAATTCAACAAGTATAAGCGACAAAACGAATAGTTCCAAGAATGGAGTGGACACATTCAAAAAAGTTATTGATATATGGCGACATGGAGAGCAGATGTTGTTTTAGAAAGATAAAGCTTCATAAGAACTTCAAAGCACAATTCAAGCAAATCTTTGTCTAGGATAAGCATATTTCTCTCAATCTGTATGCTCTGTTTCCTTTCCAACAATTGTTCTCTAAGTGTTAACCGACATGTGAATTACAAATCAAGGATAGTTTTCATGTCTATCCCACGATGGTTAATTTCTCCACATAGATTGGATAATCACACATTACTTGAGTAAGTGAAAATTATTTTTCTCGAGTGTGGTTCCATCTCCAGACAAATTTTCCAACAACAGAGTAGTTGCAAAAGTGGAAGATTTATTTTGATCCGAAATCGGATTCAGAAGCCTGTCAGGGCATGAAAATGATCAAAAATGAAAGTGCTCAGAATCCGACGAAACCAACACCATTGCGTCTGTCTCATCTTCCTGATTCCGGTGGTATATTTACTTTGTCAAACGGAGTCCGTATGGAGAAGATATCGCGTTTTGACAGAAAAGTCAAACTGGCAAAAAAAAGATGCTGACTGGGCAGTCCGTACAGTGACACGTGACAGGTCCGTACAGGACACGTGGCACGTCCGTACGTGCGACACGTGGCACGTCTTTACAGGTGACACGTGGCATCTCCAGAGCGTGACACGTGTCAGGCTGATTTGGCATTTTGGCGCGTAGTTGGACCCATCCCGAGGTGACACGTGGCAGGGTGACGTCAGCAGCTAACGTGGCAGGATTACGTGGCAGATGATGTGGCGTACGACAAAGGTGATGTGGCAGTACCGTTCAGGCACGTGGACCAATCGGATTTCGACACGTGGCAGTTTGTTGGCAAGTGATTGGGTGCCACGTGGCCCAATCACGGGCTGCCACGTGGCACCCCGGATTTAGCCAACGAGGGCTATGTCAAAAAATTTGGAGTCCGGGGGATTCGAAACCCGGACCTCCCCAACCGGCTACGTCTTTATAAAGTCCGCCAACCACTATGCCAAACATTATTTGTTATAAAATGTATGTAAAAGAATATATAAGAGTTCATTTTACGTATTGATTGGCGCAGGGTTATGTTAAGCCCGCGGTCTTATGGAGCTGCATATGACCAGCTAAGGGGGTGCGCGCCCGAATGGAGGGGGATAAGCCCATTTTCAAGTACAATATAGTTTAAAAGTGGGTTTTGTAACCACTTTATGGTTTTTTAACTAATTAAAGCCATTTCTGATGTAATTAATCCATTTTTAAGGGTTATTGGGCATTTTTAGAGCCTAAATTCGTGGAGGAAGTTGGAGATGGACAACTAACTCCCCCACTATTTAACCAAGGCCATTTTGAGGCCAAGGGGTAAGATTTTGGACATCTTTTTGACGGTTTTGGAGAGCAGAGATGCTGAGGCAAAGCCAAGTCGAAGCCAGTTTGAGACAGGGAAGTTGTTGAGGAGGAGATGCTGTCGGACGATTTCTGAGAGCTCGGGACATCCTTTTCAGGTGACGTAAGTTGAGCAAGATTCTATATATCTGGGCGAACATGACCAGATCATTCTGGAAGCCATTCGGCATTGTAAAGATGTACTATTAATATTTCAAACAGAAATAAAGAAGCCTCCCTCACAGAGAAAAGGCCCGGAGACGTAGGCAAAGTTGTGCCGAACTCCGTTATCAACATGTGCATTATGGTTTTCTGTTTATCATTGCATTTCAGATTTGCATATATGTAAATGGCTGTATAATTCATTTTCTTTCTCGCTCTTTCGTTAAGTTTCCCAATGGTTAATCAATACATGCGAATAAAAACTCAACCATAAGTCATTTGAAAAATCCTGACGGATCATATTTGGTCCACATTTGTCCTCGTTCTCGACCACTCTCTGCTTGCATTTTCTCTGGAGGAGAAAATGATAAACATAGTTTATCCTACACCTCATAAATCCAAGCAATGAATAGACCAAGTTATACAACTATAAGTTGATCCAGTTACTCAGGGAGCTAGAAAGGGATGTTACCAAGTAATTCGTGTAACGTCCAAGAGAGTTGTGATCCTCATCTCTCCTTCAACTTCCTTGGTGACTAAGAAGACACAAAAAACTAGAACCGATAGAAGGGGCAGCCCCTAGAATCGAACTAGAAACTTCAATAAAGTTGTTGATCCATCACGACAAAAACAATTGATGTGGGATTAGAGAGTTGGTGTATCACAACGGTTTCAAAGAAAAGTTCTAGCAACTGTTTGTCTAGGCTAAATATCTTACTCTTGAACTATAGAGTGGGTGCCCTTCCTAACAAATGCATCATTAGTCTCAACCGATATGAGAATGAAAAGTTGGGAGTACAAGCTATATGTATGCATCGGGAACTGTACATAATCAAATTCCTATTAGCAAAAGCAATGGATGCAAGGACCTTAGGATGGAAAAAGAATCCCTAGGATAAATGTACATGATGGTTGATCGACTATTGATGCAACTTAAATCACATGATATGGAAGGTCTATTTGTGGACAAATGAGGATTAGTTGAGAGTACTATGGTGTTGACAAGTCCTATAAATAGTTGAGAATACAATAAAAAATTATTGCCAACTTCTTTTGGTTTTCTCTCCATCCTGATGAGTTGGTGTTCCTGAGGTGATAAATTGCACTTGGGATCTAGCTTGATTTAATGTCGTGTCTCGCACCAACAAATGGTCATACTGTTGATGTGCCTTCCACACACTATCATCATAACTTCCCACATCCACAGTACATGTGCAATCTCGGTGAATCATATTAATTGACTCTTTGGTGCTGCCAAATGCTATATTCCCCTTGGATATATCATCTTAGTGTGTCGTCATATTCAATATACTGTCTGTTATCACATGTAAAATTTGTGCTATTGGGCTAGCTAAGGTTCCCATTTCTATAGATTGTCTGCAGTACCAGATCTGCATATTGTTGGATGCGTCAAGGTTTTGGAGCAGATTATTGATTTAGTTTTCTTCATGTGATACTTGCCTATTTGGAAGAACATAGTGGCATTGACATATTATTGATGCTTTACTAGGAAACATTGGTGTCAAAATGTACCCTTTATTTTTCTCAAAATTTTGTCTCTCCTAAATGGCCAGATGTAGTACATGTTTTGCTTGCATATCTCAAGGTTGATTTGTTCATGAATGCCACATTTTTTTATCGATATTATTAAAAGGGTTATTATTCGTTATAGCCCAACATTCAAATCAAGGTTCAAATCAAGGTCAAGACCACATGATATATCAAGCACTCAAGACCAAAAATCACATCACTAGAATGAGAAGAGTACAAAAATATATATTGGGACTTTTTCTCATGCAACAAAGAGCTTGATATCTATACACTAATATTTATTTATATGCTAAAAGTCATTTGGAGAAAAAGGGTTTGGGGCATGAGTATCAGGTCCTACTTTTGTGTTACAATTTAACACATAAACGAAGCACCCGAGAGCTACACCAAGATATCGCGCACAAAGCATTGATCATCCAGATTGGAAAGTCACAAAGAAGAATTCCTAAAAGATCTAGTTGTCGATGTGAAGGTCCATCAAGGCACCATCGATCTGCAAACAAAATATTTTATTGTCTCTCCCAACCTGATAAGTCTAGGGGGGCTTATTCCATTACATTTGGAAGCTAGAATACAAAGTAGCCAAGCATATTCTCAACTCCACGGGTGTAAGTATCGATAGTGTTCAAACAAATGTCAAAGTAATCGAAAACATCACTACACGAGGCATCAGGGAAGAAGGGAAAAACCCTCATGGAACGCCAGAACAAAGCAATATCAACATAGATGGCTCAGGTTGATTTTAGCTGGGTAAAGGAATAATCAAAAGCACACAACAATGCCCAGGTGTTCATAATTATGTAGGATTGAACTTTGAGCCTGAGATCAAATACTAATATGCATTTCCAGTTGTCAAACACATCATGTGTCGAGCAAAATCATTGTTTGGGAAAAATAATTAAATGGCAATGTTCTAAGTAGAATTTTTGAAATTGCAAAACTACCTATCGTATCAATGGACTGCTAAATTTAATAGTGCTTCTAAATTGGATCGCTTGCACCATTGGACACCCCCTGATTCACTATCTACACCAATTTCAAATTCAATATACTCATGTGATAACCTTTTAATCTCTGTCAGCTTCATGAATGGCGCCATTGGGATATTTGATTCAGAAAGCTTGAGGCCACATTTCTATATTACACCACCTATATATATATATATATATATATATATACAACAAGGATTCATTAGTACCAATGTTTATCCACTTGTGGTTGCTGCACATCCATCAAAACCTAATCAGTTTGACATTGGGTTGATTGATGAAGGCATTCAAGTGATTGAGCCTCAAGAATCAGAGGGTAAATGGGGTATAAGACTTCTGGATAATGGAACTGTCAATTAATATCCAGCTATAAGAAATCAAGGGTTAGAATTATATTCCAAGTGTTGATGGTGTCGGAAGGATATATCGCTTTTCTTGGAGGTGGTGAGTTGCTAAGGTGAATTCATGCACTTTCAGAAGCAGATTCCAAGCTTGATTTTCATCAAGATTGACTAGAAAAAATTGAATCTAAGATTACAAGCTTTTTTCCCTTGCACAAAAAGTTTACACATTTGAAATCTCATCTAGAACTAAAATCCTACGATTTGTCACGTTTGAGCACAATAGAATGAGCATCATTGAGAATGGAAAATCAAAGATCCACAAAGTAATTGTAGAAAAATGATAAAACCAACTATAAGGGAATTATGTTGATGCTAATAAAGATCCAGATGTATGCATTGTCAATGCATAGTAACACTAATAAGGAATATAGTATTATCTATCACTTAGGTCAAAGACAACAAATGCAAGGATCACATGCTTTGCACATTGTAAATATACCAGGAGTTGATGATGGGAGCACTAGTTGTTGGCATGTTGAAGAAAACTATTCACTATGTAAACTTGCTACGCAATTGTTGTAGTTTATAGTTACACAACGAGCCACAACAAATCGCTACGCAAACATGTCAGGGAGCCTAGTTAGCATTCAAATCAACCTCATATTCATCTCCAACTATACCAAATGACTCACATCAGTCCTAGAGTTCGAGAGCATGATGAAGAATACTCTTTTTTGAAAATACTCTTATGTAATTAATGTGGTCAAAACAAACTTCTATTTTTAGCGGATAGTTTAAGTTTGTTCCTATTTTGTGTAACTAGATCCAAAAATGAAGGAAGGTAGTTGAATTTCGACTTCCTTAGATTAGGGATGGATTGCGCCTATATATTGGATTTTTTTAAATGTACAAGGGGTTCGACTTGAAGAAGGAGGAAAGTCCATTGTACTATGTTATTTTTCTGATTCTCTATATGAGTTTAATGTAGAAGCACAATACTTTTGTTGAAGAAGAGATTCATGATAGTGATGTTCTAAGTGTGTTCCTTCTCGTGTTCAATGCTTATTTCCATTTTTTGTTTAAATATTCCAGTATTTAAACTGAGATATATTCTTGGAATTCATATTTTATTTGATGCTCCATTCATACAGTGAGATACTTGCTATTTTTTTAAGATTGCATGTTCATAATTCATATTTAGTTGAGTGCTCTGTTCATGGAAGCTTATTCTTTTATGTGATTCCTCTAAAGTTACATTAAGAATTCATCCTAAGCTAGATGTTCTTGGTGTAATGGGATGTTAATCTTTTCTTTTCTTCTACCATCTGAATATTGATCTAATTGCTGAAAAACATCACTTACCTTGCCTCTGTTTTCTGAAAGTACATCTTTAGCCATTGACAATATATCCTTAAGTTCATATTTTTTACTCCATTTCCCAATGGTTTCTTCCTCAAGCTTGTCCTACCAATATTTTTAAATTCAAACCTATCTTGTTTGAATCTGACCTCTATGCATTTATTGATGAATTATTTGATCTATTATCAATCATTAAACATCTGAGAGATCCCTCTCTGGTTGGAATGGTTAGAGTCCGGCCTAAAGTTGGTTTGAAGGTTACTCCCGTGGTTTTCCTCCCACAACCTAGGGAAATTATAGGAGGATAACATTTTGGTGTTGCTTCCGGGGACGAATGAGAAATATTCCCTAGGAGAAATGACAAAGACTAGCTTGATGATCGTTGATGGTGAACAATGACTGAACATAAGAGGTTGTACTATTCACTTCGTGACTCCAACCAAACTTCAAGAAAATTCAAGGACTCCACTATCGGTTGAATCTAGAAACTTGAAGTTTTCATAATGAATCCACACCTTGTAAAATCTACATTGTGAAACTTTCGTTGGTTACTCCACTGGTTTAATGACAAATTTAGGAGGTGTTGTTGCAATTGCAAGTACTTTCGAAGGTAAGCGAATCTCTATTGCTGCAAATGAACAAATTCCTTTTTCAGATGTTGAAAATGATGATAATCAAAAAATTCAAATGGTTATTGAAACCTTAAGAGGTGTTGTATTTGCACTAGATTTTGATGTTGAAAACATCTGTCTTGCTTTAAAAAGGATTCATCCTCAAAATAGTGAAAAATATATGTTATGCAATGTTAGGTTATTATTATCCTTTTTGCAAGGGAATATTTCATTGGAAATGTTATGTGAGACATTTCATTTTGAAAGAATTGAAGACCAATCCTTTGAAAAGCCAATTGAGGAGATAGAAAACCTTGTTTCTATTGAAGGTTTTAGAGAATATTGGGATATGCTTGAGGATGATCAAATTGAGGAAGATTTTTATCCATTTATTTACAATCAAACAAATGTAGTTCCGAGGATAAGATTAATTTCTTAAGGACATTTGCTGGGAAACTTGAGAAACATATAAAGGCTTTAGAGCTTCAAATCCAGTCTCAATATTTCCACTGTCAAAGCCTGTCTTTTGAAGTCCTTTTCCAGTTTCTCTTAGTTGTCAAGAATGAGGAATGTTTTGATCATGAGTTTGATAGTTCACAATTGAAGACATGGTATGATTTAAACAACACATATGAATTGTACAACCATAACAATCAAATCATGGAATACCTTGATGATCAACAAACAAAATTCATCTTCTATGATCCTATAGCTAACTATATGGAGGAATGTTTCAGCTTAAATTTTCGACTATGTTTTCACTGTGGAGAAAAAATGCATCATGACTTGTCTATGTCATTACATTGCCTATTTTTCATTTTGATCAAGCATAATTGAGGATTCCAATTATTGGATCAATTACTTGATTGGTTGTATTGGAATTTTTGTATTACTTGATCTAACATTTCTTTCAACAACTTAGAGTAGGAAGTTGTTTGCAAATACGCTCGTTGGAATGAGCATGTTTCAATAGATTTTAATTTTGGTTTTCAGTAGTGAGTTTTCAATACAATTTTCAGTTTGTGGCGTATTTAGTCGAAGATTGAAACAGGTTGCAAGTTGCAGAGTATATGGCTTGGGAACAACCCAATGGATAAGCATTGGATATGCGGTTCTTTGCTTCCTCACAGGGAGGAAAACATCCCCATTGGAGCCAACGTTATCACATATAAAATTTGTTCTATCAGGCTAGCTAAGGTTCTCAATTCTATGGATGGCTTGCAGTGCCAGATCTGCATATTGTTGGATGAGTCAAGGTTTTGGAGCAGATTATTGTTTTAGTTTTCTTCATGTGATACTTTCCTATTCGGAATAACATAGTGACATTGAGATCTTCTTGATGCTTTACTAGGTGACATTGGTGTCAAAATGTACCCTTTAATTTCTCAAAATTTTGTTTCTCCTGAATGGCCAGATGTAGTACATATTTTGCTTGCATATCTCAAGGTTGATTTGTTCATGAATGCCACATTTTTCCTCAGGATTATTAAAAGGGTTATTATCAAGGTAAAATCAATTCAAGGTCAAGACCACATGATATATCAAGCACTCAAGACCAAAAGTCATATCAATAGCATGAGAAGAGTACACAAATGTATATTGGGCCTTTTTCTCATGCAACCAAGAGCTTGATATCTATACACTAATATTTATTTATATGCTAAAGTTCATTTGGAGCAAAAGGGTTTGGGATATGAGCATCAGGTCCTACTTTTAAATTACAAGTTAACACATATACGAAGCACCCGAGAGCTACACCAAGACATCGCGCACAAAGCATCGATCATCCAAATTTCCAAGTGACAAAGAAGACTACCCAAAGGATCCAACTGTCGATGTGAAGTTCCATCAAGGCACCATCGATCTACAAACAAAATATTTTATTGTCTCTCCCAACCTGATAGGTCTAGGGGGCCTTACGCCGTTGCATTTGAAAACCAAAATACAAAGTAACCAAGAATATTCTCAACTCCATAGGTGTAATTATTGAAAACATTCAAATAAATTTCAAAGTAATGGACAACATCACTACATGAGGCATCAGGGAAAAAGGGAAAAACCCTCATGGAACACCAGAAAAAAGAAGTATCGACATAGACGCCTTAGGTTGATTTTGAGTTGGGTAAAGGAATAAGAAAACACACATGACAGTGCCCAGGTTTTCATAAGCATGTAGGATTGAAGTTTGAGCCTGAGATAAAATACTAATATGCATTCCCAACAATTAAGCAAATCATGTGTCGATCAAAATGATTGTTTGGGAAGCCCCCAGGGGGGCAGCTCAATTGGCAAGTGCCGTGAAAATGAAGTTCCATGAGGTTTCAAGTTCAATTCCCCCTGACTTACCTTGTGTGCCGCGTAAGGGGCATCGTGGGCACACCTGGAGGTTATAGTGGTAGTGGTTGGATAACACGGCCACGTGTAACGTGAGCACGTGCCCAACTAGTTGATGATTCCTCCAGACAAAAAAAAAATGATTGTTTGGGAAAAATTATTAAATGGCAATGTTCTAAGGAAATTTTTTGAAATTGCAAAAATACCTATCATATCAATGGACTTCTAAATTTTATAGTGCTTCTAAATTGGATCACTTGCACCATTGGACACCCCCTGATTCACTATCTGCACGAATTTCAAATTTAATATACTCATGTGACAACCTTTTAATCTATGTTAGCTTCATGAATGACGCTATTGGGATATTTGATTCAGAAATCTTGAGGCCACATTTTTGTATTACACCTTCCATATATATACAACAAAGATTCACCAGTACCAATTTCTATCCACTTGTGGTTGTTGCACATCCATTAGAACCTAATTAGTTTATCGTTGGGTTGAATGATGAAGGCATTCAAGTGATTGAGCCTCAAGAATCAGAGGGCAAATGGGGTATAACACTTATGGATAATGGTGTTGGAATACTGAGAGGGGGGGAGGGGGGGTGAATCAGTAATAGAGAAATTATAAACCTTTTTAAACCAAATAATCCAATTTTTATATCAATGTATAATTATCATCCAATAATGATCAATGAACAAATGAAAAATCATACACATACACAGTACACTGGTGTTTTACGTGGAAACCCAAAGCGAGATAAAACCACAGAATGATTTTTCTTATATGTCTTGAAGAATTACATTCATTGGAAGCACCAACTTCCTTTGTTTTCCAGCTGCAACTGGAAAGAGGCTCCAACCCCCTAGTTTGTCAGGCTACAACCTGAGGGAAGCTCCAACTCCCCAATTCTCTGGCTACAACCAGAAGGAGGCTACAACCCCCTCTGTTCTCCGGCTACAACCGAAATGTGGCTACAACCACCTGTCCTTGCCCCGTCCAACTGCCCTGAAGTAGAAGAAGAATGATGGAACCATTGTCACACTATCACTGTGATATATATCGATGTAAACCTGTACAAATAAACCTAAACCATGCATCAACCTGTACCTCAACCTGTAATTAACCTATACCATAAACAAGTGCTTCAACCATGCACCAACCTGTACCGAACAACCTATAATCAACCTGTACCATAAACAAGTGCAACCAAGAATGTACCAAGTATGTACCAATCATGTTTCAACTACTCATCAACTATGACTCATCAATATGTACCTACATCATCAAATATACACCTCATGTATGTGCCAACTCATCAACTACTTGTCTCAACCATGTACACAACATGTACCTTAACCAAAATCCCTCATCATACAATTATGATTTATAACTCTGTGATCGACCTAGTGTATATGATCACATACCAGCAAACCTTCCTTAACTATAACAATAAGAGACTAGAATTTTCATCAAACTTTTCTTTAGTCTCACATGAGTAGTTTTGGATTAGTCAACAACCCTAACTTGAAATAATCATAACTATGTCCTTGTAATGAATAAAGATATAAAACTGATACAAAATGTTCTTCAATGTGTTTTATGAAATTCCTCCAGATTTCACTACTTGGAACCTCTCAGAAAAGGAGTTATAGCAAAAATGGCATATCTTGTTGAATGTTGGATTATTCTAGAGAGCGAACTTGTAGAGAGTTCCCCGCACGAAATATTTTTTGAATCGATATGAAACTATTACACAACATAATATAGACTATACTCTAATCAACACATTTGGTCTTACTTAATTTGGATCTGTTATGAAGAAGTTATGACATTTTTACCCGAAACACATGTTTTAGACTAGTTTCAGGACTAGCCACAAACCCTATTTTCCATGGAGTGTAACTCCAAAAATACAATGAACCACAATATCAATTTTTTACCAAAGATACTTGGATATATTTCCTCAATGGCATAGAAATTTCACAGCCTAAATCATTCTAGAAAGAAAGTTATTGCGAAAATGGTGAGATGACCTGTAAATAACATACCTTAGAAAGCATCATCAAAAGAATTTATCCTTCCTTGAATTCTGGCCTTCTTTTCTTCACCTTCCCTCAGAAATTTGGATTAGATATCCTTTGGTTACCTCAGACACCTATAGATATTCAATATTCTCAAGTGTGATCTGAAATGAGAGAGCCTTGCCTCTTATTTATACTCTCCAAGTAGCTTCCTTAAAAACATCTTCTAGGTTACTTTGCCCACTTTCCTTATTTTAGGGTTAACCAATTCTAATTTCTCCATTAAATTAATTAATTAATTAATTAATTTGTATTCAATTTTAATTATAGTACACTCATCACTTCACTTTATTATTTACCTTCTAAAATCTCTTAAACCACTTTGACTACCTTGACCTTTTGGGGCTTCTAAATGACATATGAGGGTCCTCCAACTTCGTAAGGCCATAACTCTCAAGCCGTGAGGAGCTCTGTGATGTTACACATACCAAAAGAAATGGAATGACATGTACTATCAATATAGAATAGTATTACCTACAAATATATCAAAACTCATACCATTATCCATCAAACAAACTTGAGTCCATTACCCAAACCTGGGTTCTCCAACTTCTTATGGCCATAACTCTCTAACTGTGAGGAGTTATGTGACATTCCGCATACCACCGGAAATGGCATGAAAATAAATATCCATATAGGATAGTTTCACTGAAAAATTCAATAACCTTCATCTCATTATTCCACAAATAATCATGGGTTCTCTAACCATACTTCTAGGATAACTCGATCCGCAAAGCGTCTTCCCATGAGGGTTTTCACCATAAGGGGACCACTTTGGAGTTCATCCATTTCTACTTATTATAAACCATGACAAGACAATAATGATTCATCTTTACATCAAATAAACTTGGGTCCATTACCCAAACCTTTGTGCTACTGGGCTTTCTTCAAGGGTTGACATCAATGACAACCAACCTTAATCAACAAATGGAACTCTCTATTAATATCCAACTGTAAGAAATCAAACATTGGAATTATATTCAAAGTGGTGATGGTGTCAGAAGAATATATCACTTTCCCTGGAGGTGATGAGTTGTTAAGGTGAATTCATGCACTATCAGAAGCAAAGTCCAAGCTTGATTTTCATCAAGATTGACTAGAAAAAAATGAATTAGAGATTAAAAGCTTGTTGCCCTTGCACAAAAAGTTTACCTCTGTGCATTTATTGATGAATTATTTGATCTATTATCAGTCATTAGACATCTGAGAGAGCCCTCTCTGTTTGGAAGGGTCAGATTCCAACCTAAAGTTGGTTTGAAGGTTACCCCTGTGTATTTCCTCCCACAGCTTAGGTAAATTATAGGGGGATAACACTGTTTGCTATGCAGATCTTTGCAACCTGGATGATTTTTATAAATATGTTGGCCTGTCAACTTCTATTGCTTCCTTGTGTGGTTTTACCATGTGTTTTCCTTCCAATGGATCTGCAACTATACCTAATATCTTTTTGGCCATGTCCTTCATCACATAATCTAGTACTATGCCTCATTGGCTTGTGCATTGCTTTAATACTTGACAATAAATCAAACCTATATTTTTAAAGTAGTGACTTTCTTGTATTTGATCCATAGGCTATGTTTTTAAGTCTAGGCAAGATGAAATCAATCAAGACACATGAAGATATCTATAGGATCTTTGTTTTATACATGTAATTTGAAACGATCATGTGGCTATGAAATTTGAGAATTGCTACGTTCAATTGAACCAAACTAGCAATATTTGGAATCGAACCAGTGAATTTTGCACATCTAATTGCAACAGAAACAATGGCATGTAAAACAAGTATCGATGTCCAATAGTAACAATTGGAAATACATGTATACTATAGTGTAAATTGTAGACTTGGACAAAAAAAAATATCGAAACTATTTTTATATTGCTTATTTTGCTTAATTTCTATATGGATATGCAACTCTGCAAGAGAAGCAACCAAAGATCCTGAAATACTAATTGCATCAACAAAATTTGTAGGTATAGATTCACAAGTCTATATATGACTTGGTGTATATATATATATATATATATATATAGTTTAAATTATTGAATTTTGTACTGTGTAAATAGGTCCATATAGGGTCAAGGTACATTGATACTAGAAAATGCATATTCAACTTCATTTCAAACTGTCTATCCAATGTGCAATTTTCTTGCACGCCATCGACTTTTTGGATTGAGAGAAATGTCATATGAAATATGTTTACAAAAAATGTACCAAGTGTTTTTTATATGCCATGCAATTTTTCGAGTGCATGGAAAATTTGCATTGACCAATAGAGGATGGGTACACATTTAACATAGCCAATAAACAAACAATGTTGTGGTGATGCATCTGCAATGATTTATATGTATTGTTTTCCATTTCCTTGGACACAAAGTAGAACCATAACTTAATTGTTTGTTAAATTGATCTAGATGCAAATGCATATAATATATACATTATATACACATGTTATCTACGTAGTTCTCATACACACAATATCATTTGCATTGTGTATGCACTTTGGATCCAAAGTATTTACTACCCATTGTTAACATTTCCCTCTGTTTGTATTGAATTTTCATAATCAACCTATTGGTAAATAATCAATTGAACTATTTCACCAAGATTTATATACTTCATACATTGTGTGAAAGTTTCCAACTTCAATTCAATTATTACAAATATGGAAGAACTATACAAGATTTCCATACAATATTTTTTTGCAGTTGTTTCTAAACATAACATATTTGTTTCTAGTCATTTGGAAATTGTTTGAAATATAAGAAGTTCACTAGGTTGTTGCAATGAGTTCTATGAATTCTGCACACAATTGTTGACAATAGACTAAGTGTTTCTTATACGTGTGCTATGCCTATCCCAACCAACTTCTGCAAAATCCCCAATTGTCGAAGATATGGCTTCATGCAATTGTTTTTCCTTCTCAATCCAATGCATTTTAAAGAATTGGGTGAAAGTACTGCAAATGCAGAAGTGTGGTAGTCTGTTTCCATCTAGTAACTTGCATAGATTCAATGCACATGTATTGAGAATAGACTAGGTCTTTCTTGTGCGACGTGGCAGACATAATAAATAATTCCTCTATTTTCGACCATTGTGTAGAGAAAACACGTGCTAGTGAGTTGCTATGCTTCTGCGTATCCATATTTGAAATGGCTCCACACTTTGTTGTGACAAGGTAGGTAATATGGAAAAAGTCCCAATCACTTATGGGGCATTGATTTTTTTTCAGATTTAGTAGAAAAAAGGGCAATGATTTAGAACTGGTGCAAAGTAAATGAACTTGCACAATGGTTTAGGAATGGTGCAAAGTAAATGAACTTGGTCTTGAACCAATATAAGCTCTTTGATTTATTTATTTTTTGAAAATATTTTCCACGATGATTTTATAATCTACAGTTAATGTTGATTACCTAATGTACTTAGCCATTACATTATAAAGTTGTAACTCGTATATAAATACCTAGATACCTCCTTATGCTTGGTCATCGTCGTCCCCATGAGTCCATTAGTTATCTCCATCCTAACTACATCTAAATAAATTTAACAATGTTCAAATACTGACTAGATATCCTTGTTTACAAAGGTTCCTCTTCACTATAGATCTATAGTTTCAAATCGCTAAAATTTGAAACATTAAAAAAGAGATTAACTTTATGGATACGGTCTTTATTCCACTTAACTCCATTTCATGACTAGTTTCCCCTACTTGACGAGGGTTCCCTGTCAAACTAGAGGTCCTTGGCAAAATAGGGGTCCTTGTACATTGAACGACCCCTGTCAGACTATGGGAGCCTCTATTTCTTTCATTGGAAATCTTGACGCATGTGAAAATCATAATTGGAGACTCACATTGCAATGAATGCTCTGGAATCATATATATATTATATATGAACCAAGCTGAAAATCTATGAAAATCAACAATTGTATGTGTCACAATAAAATTATGTTAATCAATTAACAATATTTTGATTCACATCATGCAAAAAATTGTACTTCTTCCACATCCTAAGACACAATAAAATCTAAAAAAGAGAGCCGAAAAAATGATAACATTATGCATAGTCTTGGCCACACCTAGACTATAGAAATCAGTTTTTCGTTGACCAAAATCTTCATGCTTTTTTCCATAGTTAAACTTTATTGCAAGAAATTCAATTTTTTTCCTGGCTTCTGATTGGTCCTTTAGACCACCATCTTATTGTCGGGTCAGCTGCAAAAATTTAATAGGAAATTTAACTATGCAACTATAGAAAATGGTTGGAACAAGTGCATGTACGGGTGCATGTATGAGTCTCATAGTTAGGATGTACAAGTACAAAACCATTGTTGTGCGGGGATATACCTGTGCGAAGGTGAAAACAAATCGTCAAAGCAAAAATATATGCACATAAGTAGCAATGCATTACACATTGCAATATTAAGTAATTAATAAATAAATAATTATTTGATATTAAATAATTAATAACTTATTAATAAATAATGTTAAATAATCAAGTTCGATTTTTTTTCCTAACTTCTTATTGGTCCTTCAAAACAAGATTACATTGCATATTGCACATTAATAAATAATACCATACACATGCGAGGACATACATGTGTGGAGGTGCAAACAAATTGTCTAAGCAAAAGTCTCCACACATAAGCAACAATACATTTCTCATTACACAACACAGTCGGGACTAATAACTAAGAAATAAATAATTATTTAATATTAAATAAATAATAAATAATATTAAGTATTTAATAAAAAAATAATTATTTAATAAATTGCACATTGCATATTGTGCATTATACATTAATAAATAATATCATACCTCTATAGAGTTA
The DNA here is from genome assembly GCA_009831015.1 of Picea engelmannii. Lineage (NCBI taxonomy): Eukaryota > Viridiplantae > Streptophyta > Pinopsida > Pinales > Pinaceae > Picea > Picea engelmannii. The sequence continues at coordinate 472,541 of ML790815.1, read as the reverse complement.
TACCTGTGAAAAAGAGCACACAAATCCTCAAAGAAAATGTCTTTGCACATATGTTGGATTACTGAGAGGGGGGGGGGGTTGAATCAGTAATAGAGCAATGCAATCCTTTTTCACCATAAAATGCAAGTGTTATATCAATGTAGCATTATCATCCAATAGTTGCAGAGTAAATAAATAATGAACAAATGAGCAATCACACACATACACAGTACACCAGTGTTTTACGTGGAAACCCAAAGTGGGAGAAAACCATAGAATGATTTTTCTTATATGTATTTAAGAATTACATTCATTGGAAGCACCAACTTCCTTTATTTTCTAGCTGCAATTGGAAGGAGGCTCCAACCCCCTAGTTTCTCAGGCTACAACTTGAGGGAAGCTCCAACTCCCCAATTCTATGGCTACAACCAAAAGGAGGCTACAACCCCCTATGTTCTTCGACTACAACCGGAAGGTAGCTACAACCACTTGTCCTTGTCCCGTCCAACTGCCCCGGTATATAAGTAGAATGATGGAACCACCGTCACACTATCACTGTGAGGTATACTGATGTAAACCTGTACCAATCAACCTGCACCAAACAACCTAAACCATGCATCAACCTGTACCTCAACCTATAATCAACCAGTACCATAAACAAGTGCATCAACCATGCACCAACCTGTACCAAACAACCTTTAATCAACCTGTACCATAAACAAGTGTATCAACCATGCACCAACCTGTACCTCAACCTGTACCATGAATAAGTGCATCAACCATGCACCAAACCTGTAAGAATAACCTATCACAACAACCTGTCCAAACAACCTATCACAACAACCTGTCTCATCAATCTTATCAACCAAATCAGATCTACCCACCAAGATCAATCACCAAGACAAATCTCAAAGATGTGCATCAACCAAGCATAACACAACAACTCATAATCATCATATATATTTTCCTATTAATGCCCTCCCCCAACCAAGATCAATATGTGGTTCTAATAATATATCAATACAAGTATGCTACATCATCCATAAACCATGTGTCAACAATACTACTAACAAGTGCCTCCAACCATGTACCAAGTATGTACCAATCATGTATCAACTACTCATCAACTATGACTCATCAATATGTACCAACATCATCAACTATACACATGTATGTGCCAACCCATCAACTACTTGTATCAACCATGTACCCAACATGTACCTCAACCAAAAGCCCTCATCAATTTCATCATCCAAATATGATTTGTAATTCTATAATAGACCTAGTTCATATGATTACATACTTGCAAACCTTAACTTTAACAACAAGAGACCAGCATTTTCATCAAACTTTACTTTAGTCTCACATGAATAGTTTTGGATTAGTCAACAACCCTAACTTGAAATAATCATAACTATGTACCTATAATGAATAAAGATAAGAAAATATTACACAATGTTCATCAATGTGTTTTATTCAATTCTTCCAAGTGTCACTACTTGGAACCTCTTGGAAAAATATTTATAGCAAAAATGGCATACCTTGTTGAATTCTAGCTTATTCTAGAGAGAGAACTTATACAGAATGCCCCGTACGGAATATTTGTTGTATGGATCTGAAAATTGTACATAGAATAATACATACTGTACTCTAACCAACACATTTGGTCTTACTAAATTTAGATTTGTTATAAATAAGTTATGATGTTTTTTCCCGAAACACTTGTTTTAGTCTAGTTTCAGGACTAACCACAAACCCTATTTTCCACGGAGTGTAACTCCAAAAATACAATGACCCATAAGATGAAATTCGTACCAAAAATACTTGGATATGGTTCCTCAATGGCCTACCAATTTTATGCTTTGAATCATTCTATAAAAAATGTTATTGTGAAAATGGTGAGATGACTTGTAAATAACATACCTTAGAAAGCATCATCAAAAGAAATTATCCTCCCTTGAATTTCGTCCTTATTTACTTCACCTTCTCTCTGAAATTCAGCTTAGATATCCTTTGGTTACCTCAGTCACCTGTAGATATTCAATATGCTCAAGTGTGATTAAAATGAGATAGCCTTGCCTCTTATTTATACTTTCATGTAGCTTCCTCAAGGGGTTACCGTTTAACCATCTTAACCCAATTTCCTTATTTTAGGGCTAACCCACTTCTAACCACTTTCCATAATTAGAAAGTTCTCCATTTAATTTATTATTTAAATAATCCTCCTTGAATTTGTCACTTCACTTTATTATTTGAATAATACTCTTTGACTTTGTGACTTCACTTTGTTATTTAAATAATCCTTTTTGACTTTGTCACTTCACTTTATTATTTAAATAATCCTCTTTGACTTTGTCACTTCAATTTATTATTTAAATAATCCTTTTTGACTTTGTCACTTCACTTTATTATTTAAATAATTTCTTCTTTGCAAGCACTTTGACTTCTTTGACCTTTTGGGGCTTCAAGCCAACATATGAAGGTCCTCCAAATTCGTAAGGCCATAACTCTCAAACCATGAGGAGTTATGTGACGTTCCACATACCACTAGAAATGACATGACATGTAATATCCATATAGAATAGAATTACCTTCAAATATTTTAAAACTCATACCATCATACATCAAACAAACTTGGGTCCATTACCCAAACCTTTGTGCTACCGGAATTCACTATCGAACTTTCTACAAGGGTTGAAATCAATCACTAAGGGTTGACATCAATCTACAATATCACTCTCCAATGGTTGACATCAATGACAACCAAGAATCCATACCAACTGTCCATCAACCTAAGCCAATTGTCCGACAATCTCCCCCTTTGGCATTGATGGAAACACTTAGTCATGATAACATTCATGCTTATACTCATCATCAATGTTTCTATCTCTCCCCCTTTGACATCAGTGGCAAAGGGTATCTTCCTTTAGGGTTGCTCCCCCTGACTGAAATCTCCTTGGGATTCTCCCCCTGTCTACATGCCTCTATTCTCTTTCTCCAAGCATTTCTATCCTTCATATGATAAATCTCCCCCCCTTTGTCTTCAATGGAAAATGTATCTTTCCATCCGGGGCTGCTCCCCTTGACTGAACTATCTTGGGGATACTTCCCCTGATTGAACTCTTCCTATAACTGATCTCCCAACCTGAATTGTCCTATTTATGGTGCTTCCTCGTTTACATCTAAGACATATAAGATAAGCATTCAAAATAATTCATTTTGGAGTAGAAATTACTCCTAGTCTCTGGTGACGATACTCAAAGGTTTCCCGTAGAAGTGATTTTGTAAAGATGTTTGCCACTTGTTATTTTGTTCCCACATATTCAACTCTGATGTTCTTCTCCGCAACATGTTCCCATAGAAAGTGATACTTTATTGGAATGTGCTTCATCTTGGATTGCATCACCGGGTTATTTGATATACTGATGGCACTTGTATTATCACAATTGATTGGAATGGGCTCATCATACTCAACCTGTATATCTGTCAGAGTTTGTTTCATCCATATAATCTGTATACAACATGATGTTGCTGCAATATACTATGCCTCAACTGTAGATAAAGATATTGATGATTGTTTCTTTCTTATCCATGATACTAAACACTCACTCAAGTAGAACGTTGCTCCATTGGTGCTTCGTCAGTCATCAATGCAACCTTCCCAATCTGCATATGTGTAGGCAATAAGTGATAGATCCTTTCCTTTTGGATACCATAATCCAAACTCTTTTGTTCCTTTGAGATATCTGAAAATCCTCTTCACTTCCAATACATGTGATTCCTTTGGTGCTACTTGAAATCATGTCACTTATGAAACTGCTTGCATTACATCTAGTTTGGATGTTGTCACTTATAGTAGGCTACCAATCATTGACCTGTATTGCCTCTGATCTGTAGACTTTGAATCATCATCTTTTCTCAACTTGCAACTGGTTTGCATGGGAGTGATAACTAGTTTTCAATCTTCCATTTCATAACTCTTTGGCATTTCTCTCATATACTTGGTTTAAGAAATACAAATTCCTTGGTTTCTTTGACGTATCTGAAGACCTAGAAAGAAGGATAGTTCTCCAAATAATGACATTTCAGATTCATTCTGCAAGTCCTTTTCAAATTTCTAGCTTAACCTGTCATTAATACTTCCAAAAATAATATCATCAACATAAACTTCAATTAATAAAATACTATCTTGAGTTAGCTTGATGTAGAGGTTGTTGTCTGCACATCCTTTTTTGAAACCTGCCTACTGTAGATATTTATTCAGTCTAGAGTACCATACTCTTTTCCACTTTCATATATCTATCCAAACTTGCTAAGTATTCTTACAAATCCATCTATTTCCATATTGTCTAAGACTCTACTTGCGCCATTGTCCATAATGCTGACCCATTTATCACTATACTATCATGAAGTCTTGATTAATCTATCAAAATGTACTTCTGCTAACTAACTACTCTGGATTTGTCTTCTCAAACTATGCAAGTTTCTCGAAGGATGGTTCTTTGGTCTATCACAGCTATCGTATAGACTCCCCCTGTCTAATATTCATATTACCTGGGATTCTCTAAGCCAGATGGCTCAAAACAATTCCTGCTCTCATGTGTATTCATCATCATCTTCATTGGTAGATTCATCATCTCTCTGATCTCTAACTTCTTTCTTTCTGTCTATGGATTCATCTTTCACTACAATACCTAAAAGTACAATCTCTTGAACCCATTCCTTATTTACTTGTCCTTCTTTTCTTTCATTTATTTTCCAAACCTTTCTATATCTAACATCCTTATTTTTCTCTGTAGATTTTTCTTCGTCTCATTTTATTTCCAATCTTGCGATCTCTGGGACCTAGTCTTTGTTAACCTGTTGTTCCTATTTTATTACCCATATGTTCTTATATCTGATATCAATGTTCTCTTGCATGGAAGTATCGATCATGCTTCTACAATCACGAGCTATGTGTCCATAGTTATGACATTTGTAACATTCAATGTTACGTGGGGCCACATAGGCATTTCTTGCTTGAACTTTTCTTTTATAATCCCTGCAATATGCAACCTTATGTCCAAAGTTAGTACAATAAAAATAATGACCATAAAATAAATTTACATACCTAGGAGTCAATGATCTTCTTTGTGGTGTAGTCCTTCTGAATTTCTACCTTGACTGATCATGATCATGATTGAAGCTTATTTATGGCTTGAACATAGATGGTCTTCTTGAATATGTATCTTTATTAGTTTTCTTAGATTCTGGTTGACCATTATTCATTCCTTTGAGTAATTCTACATAACTCTTTCTATTTTCTTCATTCTTCTTTTCTAGCAACGTAGAGTGCTTATCTTCATTCTCTACAACTGATGTGGATGTTTCTGTCTCTTCAATGTTCTTGTTGAGCTTGACGATTTTGACTCTTAGTGTGAAAACTTCTTCTTCAAGATTCTCAACCTCTTCTTCTTTCTTCATTATCTTAGACTTCATGACCTCTTCTATTCTCTTTGCTTCTTCAAGTTGGTTTTTCAATGTAATTATTTTTTCTTCCAGTCTTCTCTCTTCTTGGCCAAACTCTTCCTCAAGTTGGTTTAAGTCATTGGTTCTTTCCTTGAGATGATCCATCAATACATTTTCTCTCTTTTCTGCTTCTTCCTTTTGTGTTGCTATGTTGGCTTCTAAATATTTCTTTTGATATTCTAGAGTTTCTTCAATTCTTCTAGCCTCTTCTAGTTGAGCTCTTAAATTCTTGACGACCTGCTGATCTTTTTTGAAACCTTGAACACTTTCCTTTTTCTTCATCAATTCTTTCTTAGATGATTTGTTTTCTTCTCTTTCTTTCTTTAGATATTTAATTGCACCGATCAATTTTTCTCTGTAATCAACTTCTGCTTCTTCATACTCTTCCTCTTCTGAATCTATTTGACATGATGAGCATATTTCTTATTGTTTTGTATCTGCATCTTCTTTGGTATTTTCTGAATCTACTATGGGTGAAGAATATATGTCATGTAAATTATCCCAAAGTTCTTTGGCTGATGAACATTTACCAACATTTTCTCTTACCGGATTAGGTAATCCTTCCCAGATGAAATCCATTGATATTTTGTTATTCTTCTTCAATTACTTCTTGGTTGCAGTCTTTTCCCTTTTTGAACTATCATATCCTGTAAAAACTGATAGACAAATATAATTTCCTTCTGCTGGTTAAAATACTTCCATCCTTTTGCTCCACACCTCATACTTAAAACTGTTCTAACCATTAAACATTGGTACTCCATTCTCAGAATATTCCATGATCTCCTTCCAATGGTTAAATTGTTTCCTGAAGGAACCGGATTTGATACCAATTGTTGGATTATTGAGAGGGGGGGTGAATCAATAATAGAGCAATGTAATCTTTTTTCACCATAAAATGAAAGTGTTATATCAATGTAGAATTATAATCCAATAGTTGCAGAGTAAATAAACAATGAACAAATGAGAAATCACACACATACACAGTACACTAGTGTTTTACGTGGAAACCCAAAGCAGGAGAAAACCACATAATGTTTTTACTTATATGTTTTTAAGAATTAAATTTATTGGAAGTGCCAACTTCCTTTTTTTCTAGCTGCAACTGGATAAGGATCCAACCCCCTAGTTTTTCACGCTACAACATGAGGGAAGCTCCAACTGCCCAATTCTCTAGCTACAACCAGGAGGAGGCTACAACCCCCTATGTTTTCCGGATACAACCAGAAGGTGGCTACAACCACCTGTCATTTCCCCATCCAACCGCCATGGTATATAAGTAGAATGATGGAACCACTGTCACACTATCACTATGAGATATACTGTTGTAATCCTATACCAATAAACCTGCACCAAACAACATGTACCAATAACCTGAACCATGCATCAACCTGTACCTGAACCTATAATCAACCTGTACCATAAAAAAATGCATAAACCATGCACCAACCTGTACCAAACAACCTGTAATCAACCTATAACATAAACAAGTGCATCAACCATGCACCAACCTGTACCTCAACCTGTACCATGAATAAGTGCATCGACCATGCACCAAACCTGTATGAATAACCTGTCACAACAACCTGTCCAAACAACCTATCACAAAAACACGTCTCATCAATCTTATCAACCAAATTAGATCTACTCACCAAGATCAATCACCAAGAAAACTCTCAAAGATGTGCATCAACCAAGCATAACACAACAACTCATAATCATCGCCAAGATCAATATGTGTTTCTAATAATATACCAATACAGGTATGCTACATCATCCATAAACCATGTGTCAACAATACTACTAACAAGTGCCTCCAACCATGTACCAAGTATGTACCAATCATGTGTCAACTACTCATCAACTATGACTCATCAAGATGTACCAACATCATCAACTATACACC
>ML790815.1:427383-457470 GCA_009831015.1 Picea engelmannii | reverse complement strand
CTTTGACTTTGTCACTTCACTTTATTATTTAAATAATCCTCTTTGACTTTGTCACTTCACTTTATTATTTAAATAATTTCTTCTTTGCAAGCACTTTGACTTCTTTGACCTTTTGGGGCTTCAAGCCAACATATGAGGGTCCTTCGAATTCGTAAGGCCATAACTCTCAAACCGTGAGGAGTTATGTGACGTTTCACATACCACCAGAAATGGCATGACATGTACTATCCATATAGAATGGTATTAATTGAAAATATATCAAAACTTATACCATTATACATCAAACAAACTTGGGTCCATTACCCAAACCTGGGTTCTCTATCTTCACATGGCCATAACTCTCTAACCGTGAGGAGTTATGTGATGTTCCGCATACCACCGGAAATGGCATGACATGTACTACCCATATAGAATAGTATTACCTTCAAATATATCAAAACTCATAACATTATACATCAAACAAACTTGGGTCCATTACCCAAACCTTTGTGCTACCGAAATTCGCTATCGAACTTTTTCCAAGGGTTGACATCAATCTACAATATCACTCTCCAATGGTTGACATCAATGACAACCAAAAATCCATACCAAATGTTCATCAACCTAATCCAATTGTCTGACAACATAAGCATCAGTGCATTGCACATCATAATATTAATTATGCAGTTGTAGCAGATGGTGCATGTACCGATGCATAATGGGTGCATGTACAAGTCTCAAAGTTATGACATATAGTTATAGAACCATAATTATGTGGGGATATACTTGTGTGAAGGTGTGGACAAATCATCAAAGAAAAAGTCTCCCCACATAAGCAACAATACATTGCAATATTAAATAATTAATTAATTAATATTAAATAATTAATAAATAATATTAAATAATCAATTATTTAATAAATTTCACATTGCATATGGCCCATTTCACAGTAATCAATAATACCATACCTATGTGTGTGGGGATATACATGTGTGGAGGTGCAGAAAAATCATCAAAGAAAAAGTCTCTAGACATAAGCAACAACACATTGCACATTGCAATATTAAATAATTAAGAAATAATACTAAATAATTAATAACTGATTAATTATTTAATAAATTGCACATTGTATATTGCACATTAATAAATGATTATTAATCTTTTAATCATTTGTATAAGACTATATTAAAAATAAATAAAAGTAGTTTTTACACCAACTAATAGACATACATGTGCGCAAGTGTGAACAATTCGTCAAAGAAAAAGTCTGCACACATAAGCAACAATGTATTTCATATTGCAATATTAAATAATTAATTAATTATTTAATAATAAATCATTAATAAATAATTAATTACTTAATAAATTGCACATTGCATATAGGACTATATTAAAAAAAAAATTAAATAGTTTTTACACCAACTAACAGACATACCTATCCAAGGATACACATGTAAGCGGATATGCGGAAAAATAGTCAAAGAAGTAGTCTTTGCACATAAGAAATAATACATTGCACATTACAATATTGAAGATCTGCCACAATGGGTACATATATGCGTCTCAAAGGTCCGATGTACATGTACAACTATCTTAAATAAATAAATAATTATTAATAGATTAATTATTTAATAAATTTCACATTCCATATTGTGCATTGCACACTACACATTAATAAATAATTATTAATCTTTTAATTATCTGTATAAGACTATATTAAAAAAAATTAAATTATTTTTATAGCAAATAACAGACATACCGGTGCGGGGATATACCTGTGTGGAGGTGTGGACAAATTGCCAAAGAAAAATACATAAATAACAACACATTGCGCATTGCACATTGCACATTGCAACCAAAAAACAAAAGAAAATGACAAGGAAACACCATGTTTTTCCATGCTCAACACTTTATCGCTTATATGCTAATATATCTCAAGTAAAATTATATCAGGGTTGTAGTATTCTATATATCAACTACATATGTTGGATACATATGAGCACTTAAAAATATAACCAGCACAAGAGATACAAATAAAAACGTCTTGCATACAACACAATCCACATTTATGGAACAATTGACAAGAGAAGCAACCAAAGATATGGAAATACTAGTTACATTAACAAAAGTTGTAGGTATAGATTCAGAAGTCTATATAAGAACTTTGTGTACAAGATTATTTAAACACACACACACACACACACACATAGTTTAAATTATTGAACTTTGTACTATCTAAATAGGTCCAAATAGGGTCAAGGTACATTGATACTAGCAAATGCATATTCCACTCCATTTCAAATTGTTTATGCAATCCGCAATTGTCTTCCATGCCATCCACTTTTTGGCTTGAGAGAAATGCCATATGAAATATGTTTACAAAAAAAGTCCCAAGTGTTGTTTATATGCCATGCTATTTTTCAAGTGCAAGTAGAATTTACATTCACCAATATAGGATGGCTACTTATGTCACATAGCCAATAAACAAAAAAGGTTGTGGTGATGCATCTGCAATGATTTCTATGTATTGTTTTCCATTTCCTTGGACACAAACAAGATCCATAATTTACTTGTTTGTTAAATTAATCTAAATGAAAATGCATATAATATATATGTTATATACACATGTTATCTATGTAGTTCTCATACAAGAAATATCATTTTCATTGTGTATGCACTTTGTATCCAAAGTATTTACTTCCCATTGTTAACATTTCACTGTCTTTGTATTGAATTTTTAGAGTTAACCTATTTGCACATAGTCAATTGAACTGTTTCACCAAGATTTATATACTTCATACATTGTGAGAAAGTTTACAACTTCAATTCAATGATTACAAATTTGGAAGAACTATACAAGCTTTACATATAATATTCTTTTGAAGTTGTTTCTGAACATAACATATTTGTTTCTAGATGGCTCTTTCCATCTGCTTCAGTCAATCATTTTCTTCTACTGTTCCAATGGATTTTAAACCCTTGAACACCTGATCAAATAACTACCAAGATTTCTAAATAAACAATTTATATTGTTATATCCTAGTTCAATAACTTGTATATAATCACGAAGTGGATAGAACTGTGAACGAATAACAACTATAATAACTTTTCTTAGTCTGCATTGCTACCAATACAAGATTTACATATACACGAAATCAATTAACATGTAAATTATGCCTTCTTGGATAGGTTGCAAATAGAACATCGTTTGGAAATTGTTTGAAGTATAAGAAGTTCACTAGGATGATCAAATGGGTTCTATGAATTTTGTGTACAAGTGTTGACAATAGAGTGAGCATTACTTGTATGTGCACCGTGCCTATGCCAACTGAATTCTACCAAATCCCCAATTTTTGAAGATATGGCTTCGGGAAATCACTTTTCCCTGCTTCTCCAATGCATTTTAAAGCGTTGGGAAAAAATATTGCAAATGTAGAAGTGCAAAAGTTTGTTGTCGTTCGGTAACTTGTATAGATTCGTCAGATAGGCACTGAGAATATACTAGGTCTTTCTTGTGCGACCATCATACATGTGCGAAATGCATAAGTATGAAAGATATAGGTATGCACTGTACAAAAATGCATAACTTTTGATATCTGCATATGGAAGTGTAATGATTATATGGTTCATTTGCTTTGACAATTTCTGGACACCCCACATAGTTGTTTCTTTCATGCTTTATATAGTTTTTTTTTTCCTCGCATAGTCGAAATTCTACTTGTTTTCAATTCATGTGCAGAGAATTGAATTCTATGAAATACTTGCATTGGAGTCCTTTTTCATGTTGCCACTTGCAGTTACACACCTCGGTGTTTTTGGACATAATTTTGTTAGCGGCATGTTTTTAGAGTGCACATATGTATCAGTTGTGTGCCTTGGCATTGGGCTCACAAATGTCACAAAAATAATAAAGACTTCCTCTATTTTCGACAGTTCTATAGAGAAAACACATGGTAGTGAGTTGTTATGCTTTCGTGCATCCACATTTGCAATAGCTTCGCACTTTGTTGTGACAAGGTAGGTGATATGGAAGAAGGCCCAGTCACTTTTGGGGCATTTATTTTTATCAAATTTAGAAAAAAAAGGGGAGTGATTTCGAACTAGTGCAAAGTAAAAGCACTTGCATAATGGTTTAGGATTGGTGCAAAGTAAATGCACTTGGTCTTGAAGAAATCTAAGCTGTCTGATTTATTTATTTTTTGAAAACTTTGTCCACAAGAATAATGTCGATTACCTAATGTACTTAGTCATTGCATTATAATATTGTAACTTGTATATAAATACCTAGCTACCTCATTATTATTCATCACCATCCCCATGAGTCCATTAGTGATCTCCAACCAGACTATATTTATATAAATTTAACAATCTTATAGATTGACTAGATATTCTTGTTTACAAAGGCTCATATTCAATATCTATGCATAGTTTCAAATCGTTAAGATTTGAAACATTAGAAAAGAGATTAACTTTATGGATACAATCCTTATTTCACAAAAATCCATTACATGGTTAGTTTTCCCTTCTTGACTAGGGTTCCTTGTCAAACTAAAGGTACCTGATGAAATTTTTGGAAGATTGGTTGTTGTCATTGATGGAAACACTCATGCTCCCCCTATCATCATGATCCCAATTTCTCCCCCCCTTTGACATCAATGGCAAAGGGTAGGGATGCTCCCCCTGAGTTTAATGGAAAAAGGTAACTCTCTTCTTTGGGGCTGCTCCCCCTGAACATTTGGCACTCAATAATAATTCATCCTTATTTTTGGTATTTGGGGATTTTGGGGTCTTTGGGTCCTTGGAATATTGGTTTTTGTCATTGATGTCAACCCTAGTCATTGGTTTTGGACCGCAATATTGATGAAGGTATTTGGACATGAAGGACAATGCACATGTAGACACAACACCCATGGATAGATAATATACATCATTTTGTTTCTGGTGGTAGGTGGCACGCCATGTGGATCCTCATGGTTGAGGAGAAATGAATTTTTGAAGATGACAGAGTGAATTGAAGAAAGAAGTACAGGTCGACCCTGAAGATAATTAAAGAAAAGAATTACAAAATAAGAAAGTGTCAAGTCGGCCCTAATGTTAAAAGGAAGTGACATAAAGGGTATAAATACATATCATTATATATTCATTTTACACACACAAGTCGAATTTCAGAGGAAATCTGAAGAAAAGAAGGTCGGATTTCAAGAGAGGATGAAGTCTTTTGGTGATGTGTTCTAAGGTATGTTTACCATTTTCACTATAACTTTTTTTCTAGAATGATTCAGATGGTGAAATTGATATGGTATTGAGAAGACATATCTAGGTACGTGTGGTAAATATTTCATCTCTTTATTCACTATAATTTTGGAGATACACTCTGTGGAAGATAGGGTTGTTTGACTAGTCCTGAAGCTAGTCATAAACAAGTGTTCTGGGTAAATCAGTCATAAATTCTTCATAGAGAATCCAAATGAAGTGAGACAATTTTCATTGGAAAGAGTACGGGATTTGGCTTCTTGTGTGCGAGTTTCAGAATCTGATGTTAAATATTGAGCATGTTGCATTCTGTACAAGTTCACTCTCCTGAATAAACCATAATTGAATAAGGTCTATCATTATCTCTATAACTTCTTTTTGGGAAGGATTCAAGGAGTGAAAAATGGAGGAGTTTCAGAGAATACACTGAGTAATATTATCTACAAGATCAAAGTATTCCAAGAATTGAATAATTTCAGAAGTTGAAGAAGTCTCGGGAATCATTATCAGGTTCTATGTGATGGTTGGTTGATGGTGATGATTTAATGTAAAGTTTTATTATCTCTCATATATTCTTGGGTGGAAGGAAGGGGAAATGATGGAGACGTCAACCCTCCCATGATATTGGAGGATTGTATCTTCTTCTTGGAGGTTTATCCTTCCCTTTATATTTGGAATATGTAGCTACCTTTGGAAGTCATTACTTCCCTTGAACAATAACTATTGATTATTTCTCATATATTGTGCATGATGTATTGTGGTGTATTGGTGTAAATCTTATACTATTGTTCATTGCTCATTGGATATAATTGAATGGTTTAAGTATAAGTTGAAAAAGTTTTTAAATTGTACTTGATACAAATTCACCCCCCTCTCAGTATCAACAATTGGTTTCAGAGCAGGTTTCCTTGAGAATAGTTTAACCACTGGAAGGACAATCCTAAGAAGATATGGATGACCATGAGCACATTTCAAATGGGATTCGAAGATTTGATGGAATAAATTATGCATACTAGAGTGATAGAGTGAAAACTTACCTAACAACTTTGGGAGTATAAATTTGGTACTCAATTGTAAATGGCTATGTAATCCCAAATAATGCTCCAACCAATCCAAATGAGAAGAAGATTATGAGTTGTAATTCAAAATCCACACATGTTATTCTAGGAGCATTGGCACCAACCATTGCTAGCAAAGTGATCGGTCGCAACATTGCTAAATAGGTATGGGACAAAGTCAAGAGTATCTACGAAGGTGATCCAAAAGTTAAGAAGGTCAAGCTTCAATGACATAGAGTAGAATTTGAAAATTTGAAGATGAATGAAAAGGAAGATATTGCAACCTATTTTATTAGAGTTGATGAATTTGTTAATGCTATCAGAGGATTAGGTGAAGAGATTAATGAATCCTTGGTTGTACAAAAAGTTTTTGAGATCACTTCTCTTGAAGTGTGATACTAAGGTCTTCGCCATTGAAGAAACTAGGGACTTGATCAAAATGACGATGAATGAATCACATGGGTCTCTTATAGCATATTAAATGAGAACAGGTACAAAAAGTGACCAACCAAACAATGAAGCATCCTGTAAACCATAAAGAAGAAAAAATACAAGGATAACAACCTTGATGAAGAAATAACAAATTTCGTAAGAAGGTTCCAGAAGGGAAGTGGAAGATACAAAGGTAAGTCTCCTCTCAAATTCTTTAACTGTGGTAGAATAGGACATATTGTTGAAAACTACTACTATAAAAAGAGAAGCTTCAACAATAAAAAGAGCTTCTACTCCAAGGATGATGACATCTCCTCAAATGAGAGTGATGAAGAAAATAATGATGGAGGAGAAGTCCTATTCATAACCCAAGAAACCTAGAATGATGATCACGAGAATTATAAAGAAGAAAAAATCATTTTTGAAGAAGATTCAGATGAAGAAACCAACCTTGTTTTCGTTTGGGGATATCGAGACAATGCAGAGAGTGAACAAGAAGATGAGAATCTTAAAAATTTGAAGCATGTTGAAACTGAAAATAGAAAGCTTAGAAACACAAACATAATACTAAAAAGTGAATTGAGTAGTTGTGAAGAAGATAATTACAAGATTGAAAAGACCATTGATAGCTTGAAGGAACATTTAGAAGATTATGAGAAATTGAAAACAGAATTGGATCACACAAAAGGGGAGATACTATTGACAATAGAAAAGTTGAAGAAGTTCGAAAAAAACACTAAAAAATTAGATGATATCCTTAGCAGTCAAAGATCTCCAAACGACAAGACAGGACTAGGATACAATGACAGTTTGAAGACAACAAAACAAGAGAAGGAAGATGAAAATGATGAAACCAACACTCTATAACAAGTTGAACAACAAGATAGAAGACTAGAATTTAGAAGGAATGAGACATCAATAAGATCCTCTCCCATCAAGTATGAAAGCAATCATTATGAGGTAAACTACAGAAGAATAGATCGTGAACCTATATGGACCACACCACAAAGAAAATCACTTACTCCCAGGTATCAAAATTTCTTTCTTGGACATTGTTATACTTGTGGAAATTTTGAACACAAGGCAATCAATTGTAGAATCAATGAAAGGAATAACTACACAAGCTACATGAATGGTGAAAATAGTAGATATGAAAATGTTTGTAGACATGTCAACATAAATTATAATCCATTTGACCCATTAATGGATCAAAATATTGTATGTTACAAGTGAAATAATCTTAGTCACAAAGCACGAGATTGCAGAGAGATGAAGGAAGATAATCGTATGCCAAATGTCTGTATACCAACTACAACATGGAAAAGGAAAGAAATTCCACACAATGAAAACTATCGAATAGAATTGGTCGCTAAAGAATGCAAAGAAGAAGATGAATGGTTCATAGACAGTGGGTGCTCATCTCATATGACCAGAGATCAAAACAAATTTGTCAGTTTGAAGAAAAAGGGTGGAAATGTTGCATTTGGAGATGACTCATCTACCAAAATACTTGGAAAAGGAACTGTAAAGCTTGGAAGTGAAAATGTAAAAGAAGGAAAAGTCCTATTGGTTGAAGATTTGAAGCATAATATCCTTAGTGTCAGCAAAATATGTGATCAAGGATACACTCTTATGTTTGACTCCTGAAAATGTAAAATCAAAGAAAATAACTCAGGAAGATTGGTCACAACTGAAACAAGAAGACCGAAAAAAATATACATCCTAGACATAAAGAAGAGAGAGAAGACAGAAGCCACACAAAAAGGATTCCAAGGAAGAAAAAGTCCCAAAAACCAAAAATAAGGATGAAGTATTATTGAGTGCCACATGTTTAGGGGGAGCAGCCCCAAAGAAGAGAGTTACCTTTGGCCATTAAACTCAGGGGGAGCATCCCTACCTTTTTCCATTTATGTCAAATGGGGAGAGAAATTGGGATCATGATGATATGGGGAGCATGAGTGTTGCCATCAATGACAAAGGGGAATATTGTTGGAAGATTGGTTGTTGTCATTGATGTCAACCCTAGTCATTGGTTTTGGACCGCAAGATTGATGAAGGTATTTGGACATGAAGGATAGTACACATGTAGACACAACACCCATGGATGGATATTATACATCATGTTGTTTCCAGCGGTAGGTGTCACATCATGTAGATCCTCATGGGTGAGGAGAAATGAATTTTTGAAGATGATAGAGTGAATTGAAGGAGGTACAGGTCGGCCCTGAAGATAATTAAAGAAAATAATTACAAAATAAGAAAGTCTCAAGTCGACCCTAATGTTAAAATAAAATGACATAAAGGGTATAAATACATATCATTATACATTCATTTTACACACACAAGTCGAATTTCAGAGGAAATCTAAAGAAAAGAAGGCTAGATTTCAAGGGAGGATGAAGTCTTTTGGTAATGTGTTCTAAGGCATGTTATTTACAGGTCATATTAACATTTTATCTATAATTTGTTTTCTAGAACGATTCAGATGGTGAAATTGATATGGTATTGAGAAGACATATCTAGGTACCTGTGGTAAAAAATTCATCTCTTTATTTGCTATAATTTTGGAGATACAGTATGTGGAAGATAGGGTTTTTTAACTAGTCTTGAAGCTAGTCATAAACATGTGTTCTGGGTAAAACAGTCATAAATTCTTCATAGAGAATCCAAATGAAGTGATACAAATTTCATTGGAAATAGTACAGGTTTTAGTTTCTTGTGTGTGAGTTTCAGAATCTAATGTTAAATCTTAATCGTGGATAATTTTGTACAAGTTTGATCTCCTGAATAAACCAGAATTGAATAAGGTCTACCATTCTCTCTATAACGTGTTTTTGGGGAGGATTCAAGGAGTGAAACTTGGAGGAGTTTTAGAGAATACATTGAGTAATATTATCTACAGGATCAGAGTATTCAAAGAATTGAAGAATTGCATAATTTCAAGAAGTCTTAGGAAGCATTATCAGGTTCTATGTGATGGTTGTTGATGGTGATGATTTAATGTAAAGTTTTGTTATCTCTCATATATTCTTGGGTGGAAGGAAGGGGAAAGGATGGAGAGGTCAACCCTCTCTTTATATTGGAGGATTGTATCTTCATCTTGGAGTTTTATCCCTCCCTTTATATTTGGAAGCTGTAGCTACCTTTGGAATTCATTACTTCCCTTGAACAATAACTATTGATTATTTCTCATATATTATGTATGGTGTAGCGTTTCATTTTTTTTTTTTTTGGCTTTTGATTGGTCCTTCAAAACAACATCTTATTGCAGAGTAAGATGCACACATTTAGTAAGCAATTTAACTATGCAACTATAGTGGATGGTTGGAACAAGTACATGTACGGGTGCGTGTACAAGAATTTAATAAGCAACTTAATTATCTAGCTATAGCATATGGTGCATGTATGAGTGTAGAACGGGTGCATGTACGAGTCTCAAAGCTAGGATGTTTGGGTACAGAACCATGGATGTGCAAGGATATACCTCTATGGAGGTGCTAACTAATCGTCAAAGCAAAAGTCTCTGCACATAAGCAACAACGCATTGCACATTGCAATATTAAATAATTAATATTAAACAATTAATTATTTAATATTTAATAAATAAATAATAAATAATTGATAAATAATATTAAATAATTAAGCAATTCAATTATTTTTCTCAGCTTCTGATTGGTCCTTCAAAACAAGATCACATTGCATATTGCACATTAATACGTGTGCGGACGTGTAGACAAATCATCAAAACAAAAGTTTTCGCACATAAGCAACAACACATCCGAGACTAACAATTATTAAATAATTAATTATTTAACATTAAATAATTAATAATTAATATTTAATATTTAATAAAAAATAATAATTTAATAAATTGTACATTGCATATTGTGCATTTCACATTAATAAATAATACCATACCTATGTGTAGATATACATGTGTGGAAGTGCGAACAAATCTAGAAGCAAAGGTCTCCGCACATAAGCAATAGTTCATTGCACATTGCAATATTATTTATGTAGCTATAGTGGATGGTGCATGTACGGGTGTAGAATAGGTGCATATACACATATCAAAGTTACAATGTATGGGTACAAAACCATAGTTGTGCGAGGATATACCTATGCATAGGTATGGACAAATCATCAAAGCAAAAGTCTCCGGACATAAGAAACAACACATTTCACTATTAAATAATTAATTATTTAATATTAAATAATTAATAATTATTTAATAAATTGCACATTGCTCATTAATCAATAATACTATACAGGGATATACTTGTGTGGAGGTGCAGACAAATCGTCAAAGCAAAAGTCTCCGCACATAAACAACAACACATTCCACATTGCAATATTTTAAATCATTAGTAAATAATTAATTATTTAATATTTAATAATTAATAACTAATAAATAAAAAATAAAAAATAATTAATAATAATTTATTTATTTAATAAATTGCACATTGCACATTAATAAATGATTATTAATATTATAATTATTTGTATAGGACTATTTTAAAAAAAATTAAAAATAGTTTTTACACCAACTAATAGACACACATGCACCCGTCCAAGGATATACCTGTGTGAGGATATGCAGGCAAATCGTGAAAGTGGAAGTTTACACACATAAACAAGAACACACTGACCATTGCAATATTGAACATCTATCACAACATGTGCATGTACGAGTCTCAAAGTTTCAATGTACAGGTACAACTATATTAAGTAAATTAATTAATTATTAATAGATTAATTATTTAATAAATTGCACATTGCATATTGCGCATTTCATATTGCATATTGCACATTAATAAATAATCATTATTCTTTTAATTATTTGTATAGGACTACATTAAAAAAAATTTAAAATTGTTTTAAAGCAACTAACAAACATACTAGTGCGGGGACATATTTGTGCGCAAATATACATGTGCAGAAGTGAGAACAAATTGTCAAAGCAAAAGTATCCGCACATAAGCAACAAAGCATTGCACATTGCAATATTAAATAATTAATTATTTAATATTAAATAATTAATTATTTAATATTAAATAATTACTAACTAATTAATAAACAATTAATTATTTAATAAATTGCACATTGCACACTAATAAATGATTATTAATCTTTTAATTATTTGTATAGGACTATATTAAAAAGATTAAAAAATAGTATATACACCAACTAACAGACACACATGTCCAAGGATATACTTGTGTGAAGATATCTGGACAAATTGTCAAAGCGGAATTGTGTGCATGTAAGCAACAACGCATTACACATTGCAATATTGAACATTTGTCGCAACGGGTGCATGTACGAGTCTCAAAGTTTCGATGTACAAGTACAACTATATTAAGTAAATTAATTAATTATTTAATAAATTGCACATTGCACATTAATAAATAATCATTAATATTTTAATTATTTGTATAAGACTATATTAAAAAAATAAAAAAAATGTTTTTAAGGCAACTAAAAGACATACCCGTGTGGGGACATATCCGTGGAGGTTTTGACAAATCGCCAAAGTAAAAGTCTTCACACATAAGCAACAATGAATTGCACATTGCACATTGCACATTTGTAAAGCTCATGTGAATAGACAAATAAATATTTTGTGCTATTGGCATATGAAGTGGCTTCCACCATGCAAGAACCCCAATGCATTTCTTGTATAAAATCATGTTGCCGATGTGTTATTCTTAAAAATTTCTTGGTAAAAAGATTTTTTACCTCGGGAATTTTCACATTGTACGGAGTATTTTTCCATTCTGATATGCCTAGAGACCGTGCACATATATCTTCCTCATGTTTTCACTCCACACATGTATATTGCTCACATAGTAAGGACTTTATTGGTTTTATTTTCAACCCTTGTGGGAACAATTCATGGCTAATCCAACCACAATTTCCACTTCCGCAATTTGGAATTTCCAACACCTATGCAATGACATGCTAAGAATATAAGTAATTTGCACGCTAACCCAGTCATTTATGACACCTTGATTTGCCACCATTTGTAAAAAAATGAAAGTTATTTATCACTTGTGCAAAGTAATTTTCTCATTTTTCTATGAGTTGTCTAGTGGTCTTTATTCATGGATACTCATATTCCATAAGTAACTTACGTGTGGAAAAGACCTTTTGTAAAAGCACCACAACCATACCTATCATAATTCCCACTATTTGTAAAGGCAATAGTTTCACAACAGAGATTCTGACAAGCCAGGTAATTTTCACTATAACCAAAGCATTTATGACAACATAATTTGCTCCGATTTTCCAAGAAAGAAGGGCAAGTAGGTAATAGATCTCACGCAAAGTAAATGTCTTTCTTTTCTATGACCTGGATAGTGCTTCCTATTAATTATTACCCTTGTTTCAAGCATAGTTCATATGTGCGTAAATGCTCTTCTAGTGAATACAAGCCATGTAGTCTTCTTTAAAGCAATTGGACCTCACTAATATACTATTCACAAGGTTCACCTAAACCAAGGTTCATTAAAAAAATAGCACCATGGAAAATAGATGAAGGAAAGATCCCTTTTGTGGTGATACTATCAATTCAGTAGCCAACGAAGACAAGAATTTCCACTGGTTTTCCTCGTACTAGTGGTTCTTAAACAAGTCACCAGAAGAAAAGAAAAAGGGTAGACTTTGGACCACATGTCTAGTCAATGCTGGTTGTGTTCTTGAATTATTCGACCTCAAAGAACTTGTAACCTGGTGTGCTCGAAGGTTTGACACAAGAACAAGGATGATTAAAGTAACAACAAAAACAAAGAATTCAGTTGTGCTTACTCTGAAAATGTTCAATAAAATTCTTCATCTTCCCTCTACAAATAAAACACTTCAGCTTGTGGATGTAGATGCCTTCCTTGCTTCTGAGGTAGGTGGCTCCAATGTGTTGTGAAACTTTCTACTACCTTTTGCAAACATCCTGGTCGACCTTTCAACAATCGATATAACCTTGCTACAAGAACCATTATGAGACTTTTTATGGATGTTCGCCTGTGTTGTTGGTTGTGAGTCGACTTCACACATACCCAATTCATCTCTATATGTAATATACTTTTCATTTCGCAAGGATGCCATGTTTGATTGGGAAAATGTCATATCAAATGAACTTTGTTTTCAATTAAGCAACTACTTTAGCACTCAAATATTTTTTATGGTCAAATATTTGGTATTCACAATTGTCTTTTGCAATTTCTTTGACAGTCTTCCTGTTAAGGAAAGTGTTAATATAGATAATGAACCAGTTCAGTTCTGGTACCCAATGCTATACAAACATAAAGCACTATTCATTTTTTTCATTTTTCAAGATAAGTTTGTTAGAGAGTTCAGACACATCTTGGTTGGGGCAGATCCCAAGAGAATAACCTAGGAATATGAAGATTTTCTTAAGGGAAAAGGATTTTTCATTCAAGAACAAAGCCACACTTACATGCGCTTGTATGGTTGTCAAGAAAATCTGCTTCTGCTCCCTATATTTTTTTGCAATAGATATTTTATTGCAGAAATTTACCGCTAATATAAAGCCTGGTATATTCTATTTGACATAAAGAGACAAAACCAATTCATTGCATTGCCTCTTCGAGTTGGAGACACAACGATTAGGAATCTAACACATCTGATATAGGTCTCAAAGACATTTAATTTGTTTATATAAAATAATCACAACCCCTAGGGAGTTTTGATCCTGAGGGCATGTTCTCCTGACATTTAGAATCAATAAGGTACACCAACCTTTTTAGAATATTTGATGAAGAAACCGCTCGAAATCTGTAAAAATGGAAAAACAATGCATGCAACGATGGTTTGTTCACAAAAACAAGTTCAAATACCAAAATCCAGGGTAAACCAAGGCAAAGGCGGGGAACCAATCCTAATGTCCAGTATTCCTCCAATCATAAGCCACGTAAGATATCCTCTCCCAAGGGTTCAATGCTTCAACAACGCACCAAGAAAACCCAGGTTTTAGGGTTGGTGCGCTGGTTGAAGCGTTCAACCATGTACCCAACATGTACCTCAACCAAAAACCCTCATCAATTTCATCATCCAAATATGATTTTTAACTCTGTAATAGACACGGTGTATATGATCACATACTTGCAAACCTTCCTTAACTTCAACAACAAGAGACTATCATTTTCATCAAACTTTACTTTACTCTCACATGACTAATTTTGGATTAGTCAACAACCCTAAATTGAAATAATCATAACTATGTACCTATAATGAATAAATATCTGAAAATAGTACACAATGTTCTTCGGTGTATTTTATGGAATTCCTCTAGGTTTCACTACTTGAAACCTCTCAGAAAAGGAGTTATAGAAAAAGTGGCATACCTTATTGAATTTTGGCTTATTCTAGAGAGCGAGCTTGTAGAGCGTACCCCACATGGCATATTTGTTGTATGGATTTGAAAATAGTACAAATAATACTAGATACTATACAGTAACCAATACATTTGGTCTTACTAAATTTGGATCTGTTATGAAGAAGTTATGACATTTTTACCCGACACACTTGTTTTAGACTAGTTTCAGGACTAGCCACAAACCCTATTTTCCACGCAGTGTAACTCAAAAACTACAACGACCGACAAGCTAAATATTTTCTCACAGCTACTTGGATATGTTTCTTCAAGGCCCTCTAGATTTCACGGTCTGAATCATTCTAGACAAAAAAATTATTTCTCAAATGGTGAGATGACCTGTAAATAACATACCTTAGAAAGCATCATCAAAAGAATTTATCCTCCGTTGAATTTCGGCCTTCTTTACTTCACCTTCCCTTTGAAATTCACCTTAGATATCCTTTGGTTACCTTAGTCACTTATATATATTTAAATGATCAAGTGTAATTAAAATTAGAGACCCTTGCCTCTTATTTATACTTTTATGTAGCTTCATCAAGGGGTTACCTTCTAACCATCTTAAACAACTTTCCTTATTTTAGGGCTAACCCACTTCTAGCCACTTGTCCACTTAGTAATTTCTCCATTAACTTTATTATTTAAATAATTTCTTTTGTATCCACTTTGACTTATAGTACACTCATCAGTTCACTTTATTATTTAAATAATTTCTTCTTTGCAACCACTTTGACTACTTTGACCTTTTGGGGCTTCTAGATGAGTCATGAGGGTTTTCCAACTTTTAATGGCCATAAATCTCTAACTGTGAGGAGTTATGTGACGTTCCAAATACTACCAGAAATGACATGACATGCAATATCCATCTAGAATATTCTTACTTTAAAATATATTAAAACTCATACCATTATACATCAAACAAACTTGGGTCCATTACCCAAACCTTTGTGTGACCAGAATTCGCTACCGGACTTTCTTCAAGAGTTGACATATGTTATCACTCTGTAATTTCCATGGGTTTTAGAAGAACAGATAAAGGTAACTACCAAACCACTTTGGAATTTGGGATCTATCCCTACCAGCTTCAAAGAGGGATCTCTCTATAGGAATTAGATATGTTTGAGTTTTAAAATGTTAGCCTAGTTATGACAGTTCAAGTTTTTTTGTTTGTTTTAAATAGATGGCTGAAAGAATGATTAAATTTCCATTGGGCTATGGGGTCTGTACTTAAAGATGAGGATCGGTTTCATATTTTTATAAGGTTTTCTCCACAGGGCAGGGTAGTAAAATTGTTGGATCTATTTGATTCAAATGAAATGTATAAGAGGGAAAAAAGGGGAAAGTCCACTAAGTAGAAGAGCAGTTAAGAATTCCTTTACTTAGTTTCAAATGAACAACATGCAGATCATTAAAAAACTAGAGACAAAGTATAATGAAATAATTTATGTTCTTTTGACTTTCTTTTAATGATTAGAATTGACAACACATTAAATGATTACATAGAATGGAAAAACATTTAATAAAGAGGGAAATCACATCATCAACAATATGACACAAGAATCCTATGAATAGGCCTCTTTTATTAGTGGTCGATCCTTTGAAAATTACACAATAGCTCTTAGGTGCAAAAATCAACCCATAATACTTCGAAGAGAGAAGTATTTATAAAACTATTTACATCAAATCCTGTCATAAATGATCACGATATTATGGAGGAATATCTAACTAACTAGATCTCTAAATAAAAAATATAGGGATTTGCAAATTTGCCCGGATCTTTGGTGTTGATTTGGTGGAAGTGGTTGGTGACTCATCTCTTTGACTTTGGCTGGCTGCTCCATGCTAACTAGAACAACAAAACTGTCTCTACTCAAGTAATGTGCATAGATCTTCCCACCTCTTTTTACCTGGGATGGAAATCTTGAGTAATTTCCTGTATATTTCATCCATTTCTATATACTTGGAAAAAGGTAGGCTTAGTGATGAAGATATGCTTAATCTCATGTTGAATACTCAATTCTAACTGTAGTGTCTCCAGGAAAGCTTTACTAGTAATGCTTCCTTGCATCCCTGCAAACTTTGAACTGTCCTTTTGCACTATGCTCATTTTCTGTTTGTAATCAGGCAAAGTGATCAATTTATCATTCAGTACTAACAATCCAGGAAGCCCTTTCTTGTGTAGGACCTTGAATTTATTGAAGAACCTCTACACACCTATGTCCATCACTTGATCTTTTTCTTCCAGCCGCAACATCAATCCTTTCTTGGTCAGGACCTTCTTGATCTCAAGGATGGTCTCTGTTCTGTCTTCAATTTCTAGTTCTTCTAACTCCTGCTTTTTTTTTTAAGTTTAGAAATCTGATAATTTTAGTGGCCTCTGTGGGTATTTCTCCTAACTCTTCCTTGATGATCTCAATTTCTCCCCTGGTTTTCTGTACTAACTCATGTTGTTCAAAAATGATCTGTATGGATGGCCAGATTTCTGACATTGACTTGTTGATATCTATCCATATGTTTTCCTTAGCTTGGGCTAAGGTTTTTTCCATGGAAGTCTCTTTCTCTAATTATTGTAATTGTTGACTAATCCTTTGAGACTTATGCATCTCTGTTTGGTGATTGGCTTGGAACATTGAATTCAACTCTTGCAAGTTCTTTACCTCTTCCTATAGTTTTTTGATCTATTCCCCTTGTATGGAGATGTCTTCCATGAATTTTACAAGTTTGTTAGATGCATATGAAACTTGTACTGGGATTGTTGATGGAATTTATGCTTAGGGATTCAATGGAGAATGGGATCGTTGAGTCATTTTTCAGGGTTTGCAGCATCCGGTCAATGGATTCATAGGTGACTGTGAACAGAGTTTCACCAGAGGAGGAGACAATGGCCCTTTGGCTGGGAAAATATTGGGCCTGGCATATGAGGGAAAATTCAGAAAATGATGAGTTTGGGGGAACATGTACAGAGGAAAATTGGACTCCCAGAGTCTAATTTCGCCACCTTGGTCCAGAAAGATGTCTTTTATCCATGAGTGCAATTCTAAGAAGTTGAATTCACACCTCGGCTCTGTGATTTTATAGTCTTTATATGCTAGAGGTATGTTGTCCAGGTCAACAGGAGGGGGAAGGATTGGGTTTTTAGAAGTATTGGCAGATTTGGCCTTGGGGGGCATGATTGACAAAGCTTGAGGTAAAATAATGACAGAACTGTAATTACCCGGGGAAATATGCCTGTTGATGGTGAGAGGTTGTGGTGGTTAGCTTTACATCTTGCTTCGGCACGGTGTCCATGGTGTTTGTATCATCAAATGGCATTATAGGAGATGAAACCAAGTTTTACAGTATGCAGAAGGTGTCTGTTATGGCGTGGGACTGTTACTGGGTAGTTAACAATCACGGGGAGTGTTTTAATTGGGTAACGGGTATGTAGGGAAGGAAAAATGGCGGGTATTAATAAGGTTACGGTGGTAGAGTGAGGTGAGTGGTATTAGGTGGTGGTTTGGGTAGATTTCAGAGGGGGGTAGGTGTTAAGAAAAAATAGGAGGGGGGGTTCGGAAATGTTGTGGACGCACAACGTTAGGTGGGACCAACGCAGGGGAAAACCACTTTTCGGGACCCCCCCCCCCCCATCGTTAAAGGAAGAAAGGTCGGGGGTTGTGAAAAGCGTTGAGGGTCATTGATTTGCATGATGATGGATGTCGTCGATGGAGACCTATGCAAGAGTTAACACTACAAGAACAAATGTTTTTTTCCGCTAGCAAACTTAGAATAAAAATATGCGCTAGGTAGCGCTAAGCTTACGTTTTTCCATTTTACACCATACTTTTATTTTACTAAGCTAAAATAACCAAAATTAATCAAATAAGGGGTATTTTGATATCCCCTTTCAATTTTCTTGAGACCAAATCACCTATCGTATCAACTAACCTAGGCATATAACATACTAATCTAGCTTAGACTCTTGGATTAATTATTACTCTAACCTAACTACTTTGTCCAAGATTAGACAGTTTGACCAAACTTATTCTCTAACCTATCAATACAAATTTAAAAAGTTTGATCATGATTAGACAATATGATTCAAACTAAATTTATTTTTGATGGGGTTTTCTTATTTTTCTATTTTTTATTTTTTCTTTTCTTTCTTTATTTTATACCCTCTTTTCATTTTTTCTATTTTTATCTTTTTCTTTTTCTTTTTCTTTTTGGAAATCATTTGCATAATGAAATATTATTTACAATGTAAAATGATTGGAGGAAGAAATTTCTATCACCGAGTGGTACTATGAAATATAGGGTTATAACAGTGGCTCCACTTGGGGATGGTGCTCTCCTTATAAGGTTCCAAGAACCAGCTATCAGTTTCCTTGAATCATCTTCTCCAATACTTTATGCATCTTATTAGTTTTATTGAAGATGTAAAACTGGTGACAACTGATCAGGGGCTTAGGGCCTTCTCTTCAGGCTTCAACCATTGATAAAAGTCACCCACTCATCACATAAAAAGTAAAATGGTATTTACAATGAACTGAGTAAGGAATACTTTCATTCCAGTGAAACATAGTGCTTGAGCATTCTGTCATTGACAAGTCCTCCTGGCAGGTATGCTCTATCCATATCCTTGATAAAAAATGCATTGCTTCCTCTGTAAGCATGGATTGTGAATGGACTTTTCCATGTATTCTAAAATTTTCCATGCTTTCCCTTCTCTTCATTCCTTGAGTCCCATTTTAGTACTTTGTCTCCTATCTGGAATTCATCAGCCTTGGTCCTTCTATCATAAATCTTCTTGATATTTTCCTGGATCACTTGAGTTTGATTGTAGACCTCTTCTTTGGATTGTTGCAGTTGTATGGTTTGATTAATTCTCCTCGATGTCATTTGGTTCTACCTATACTTTTTGTAGTAATTTCATGACAGGGACACCTAAAGAAGTAGGAAAAAAAACATCCATTCCATAGACCAAATGGTATGGGGACATGCCAATTGATCTTTTTGTAGTCAGTCTGTCTTCCCATAGTGCATTGACCAACTTGTTGTGCCATGATTTTTTGTTGTCCTGTAGCAACGTTTTGATGATGTTTACCAGACTCTTTTTTGAAGGCTTTGCTAATCCATCCCCCTAAGGGTAATAGGCAGTAGAGTGTCCTAAGGTGATTTGATATTTGTTGAAAAACTCCACCATCTTATTTGATTTGAATGTCACTGCATTTTCAGTGATGATTTTCCTGGGACATCCAGATCTTGAAAGAATGTTAGTTTCCAAAAAATTAATGATCATGACATCAGTGGCTTGCCTTGTGGGTACAACTTGAATCCACTTGCTGAAATAATCAGTGGCTGTGAGAATCCATTTGTGTTGGTCTGATCATAGTGGTTGGATTTCTCCAATGAAATCCAAACCCCATTGTTGAAAAGGAGTTTCAACTGATATTGGTTTCAAGGGTAAAGGAAAAAGTTTTCTTTTTCCTTCAAAGATTTGATAGCTATGATAGGAGATCACTTTCTCGTGGACATATGAAAATAAAGTTGGCCAATAAAAACCAACTCTTAGAATTTTTTGGGAAGTGGTATTCCATTTCAAGTGTCTACCACAATCTCCTTCATGAAATTCCTGCAAAGTTTAATAGCCTCATATTTCAATAAATAGTTTAGTAAAATCCCTCCAGCATCTTTCCAATACAAATTGTTATTTAGAATACAATACTTCATAGCCTTGAGTTTAATAAATCTAGCTTTAGTCTTGGTTAAACCAGGCGGAGTTTGTAGATGATGTAAAACAAAAATCAGGTCTGCATACCAGGGAAAGGTTGAGAAAACTTCTTTAACTTGTGGAGTCTCTTTCTCTTCTTGTTCATCCACTGCAGCTACAAAATTTATATCCAAAGCATGAAAATTGGACTCATCCATCAATTTAGCTAATTCTTGACCCTTGATGAGCTTGGTTGGTTTGATCTCAATATCATATTCAAGAATAACAACAATCCATTTACCCCTTTTGCCATCATGATTGTCTTGGGTCAGAATATCTTTTACCACAAAATTTGGGACATAAGCAATAATGTGTGAGTGGAGAATATATACTTTGGAATATTTGATTGCTTTCACCAAAGAAAAAGCTTGCTTTTCCATGATGTTATAATTGAATGCAACATCTCTCAAGGATTTACTGAAGAAATAAATAGGATGTTCATGGCCTTCACTATTCTTCTGCAAAAGAACTGCTGCAATAGTATGCTCAGAGGCAAAAGAGAACATGAGGAAATATTTTGTGTGATCAGGACTGATAAGCACATGGGCTTATGTTAAGGATTGTTTCACCTGATCAAAGGAATGTTTGGCTCTATGGTCCATTTTATTTTTGTGTCTTTTTTCAACATATTTGTTATATTTTTGAGAATTTCTTCCAAGTTAGGGATAAATCTACTTAGAAAAATTATTTTTCCAATGAAAGGTTGTAATTCTTTTATGTTTCTAGGATGATCTATTTTTTGAATGGCTTCAATTCTATTAGGATCAATTTTGATTCCATCCTTTGATATGATATGTCCTAACAGTTTACCTTCTTCTAAACCAAACAATGTTTTCTTTGGATTAAGTGAAATTCCAAATCTACTGCATTTTTCAAAAACTATTCTAAGGTGGAGTAAGTGTTCTTCATTTGTTTTTGAAAAAACAGTGATATCATCCAAGTATATAACAATGAATCTTCTAAGTTCATCCACAAAAGCAATATCCATTGCTCTTTGATATGTAGCCCCAACATTCATTAAACCAAAAGGCATTTTCACATACATGAAAGTGCCCCAAGGTGTAGTAAATGTTGTTTTCTCTTGATTATCAGGGTGGACTAAAACTTGGTTGTAACTAGAAAAACCATCTAACAGAGAAATTCTATTGGACCCAATTACCTTCTGCAAAATATGTTTCATTTTGGGCAAGGAATAGTTTTCTTTGAGAGAGACTTTATTAAGGTTTCTGAAATCAATGCACAGTCTGATTTCTCCACTCTTGTTCCTGGTTGGAACTAAATTGGACACCCATTTAGAAAATCTTAATGCGACGATGATTTTAGCATCATACATCTTTTTTTATTTCCCTTTCAATCAGAGGCATCAACTTTGGGTTAATTCTCCTAAGTTTTTATTTAAAAGGATTTTGATCTTATTTTATGGGAATTTTATGTTGTATAATGCTAGTGTCATAAGATTTCAGATCTTCATAGCTCCATGCTAAAACATCTATAAATTCTTTGAAAAATTCTATATATTTTTATTTTTGAAGAGGAGGCATTTTAATCATCTTTGGTTCTTTTTCAGTTCCGATGTTGCAGTCTTCTACTTCCTTTCCAATAGGTTCAATTTTAGGCTTTTTAGCCACATCATCAAAATCAAACAACTCTTCCAAAGGGACTAATCCTCTAGGAAAAATGTTATCTTTCAATTGCAAAATGTCCAGATCTTCTTGTTTTTTATTTATTTCTTCTAAACCTATCATATCTACATTTTCTTTTTCATCATCACTATCAACATCTATATTGGCACATTCAAACTCATTCTTTGATTGCAAAAAAATTTCAATTTGTTCATCATTTCCAAAAACTTGCCAATACTTGATGTTGTCTGGGACAGTAGGGTTGCACTTCACTTCAACTGTATACTAGCTATTAGGATGAAATGGAATCTTACAAGTAGCTTCTGAGGTAGCCATACCATCATCAAGAATTTTTTGGTCTCTAGGAATGGCTAGCAAATCATATTCAGTAAAGAACTGCAGAAAATCTAGGACATCATTTATGTAGGCTCTCAATCTTGGGTGTTTAGCAGAGTATTCACCTTTGATCTGTTTTATTATGAGTTTAGAATCACCCCTAATTTAAATTCTTTTAGCACCAATCTTGTTTAACAATTGTAAACCTAGCATTAAGGCTTCATACTTAGCTATATTGTTGGTACACTGAAAATTCAACTTGTAGGAATGAATTTTTGTATGATTTTTTTTTGAATTAGAAACCCACACACTATCTCTTCATCCTTCCTTACTAATAGCACCATCAAAGTCTAAACTCCACAGAGGTTCCTTTAGTTCGTTAGATTGTACCATCAATATTTTGTCTTCTTTAGGGGATGTTTGTTTTTCCTCCAAGTTATAAACATCATCGTTTGGGTTTGCAATTTGTCTTTCCATGTCTCCATCATTGTATAAAATAAAAGAATCAAGGTCTGAATGAACAGAATATAAGGGATAATTGTGTGGTTTATCCTGACTACTGACCATGTATTTCATCAGTGTCTCCCTATATAATCTCCTATGTTGACCAAATAATGGGATGGTAGCATAAGACATGTCTAGTTGAAGGGTACCTTGTAACTTGGCTCCCCATGAGCAAGACAGTAACATGCCATATTTAGGAGGTATTTATGCAACAAATGTGTCCATTACCATGCTCTTGGCTGGGATTTGTGCTAAAGTAACACACAAATGTTTGATAATACCTATGCATTTTACTTTACTTGAATCAAAAGAATATAAATCCTTGTAAGGCCTAGTGATATCAAGTCCTATTTTTTCCATAACAACCTTAGGCATAAGGTTGTGGGAAGCAACAAAGTTCAGCATGGCATTGTGCAAAGTTTTGTCATGAATGTTTAAACTAATATAAAATGGAGCTACAACACCACTTTCAGATTTTCCATCCACTTCAGGACCAAATAATAACTCTGGTTGATCATTAGCAATATTTATTGTATATATACCTGCCTCTATGTTCATAGCTTTTATCACTTGTGATCTGTAAGAATTCTTATTCATCAAATTTGTTAGAGGAATATGTATCTTAAGTTTTTCCAATTCAATTTCCAAGTTGAATGATGTTTGAGTTTTATTTTGGTTAGGGAAATCTAATTTCTCAACAACATTCTTCTATGAAGTATCTTTGGGCTGGCTGGTGGAGGGAACATCAGTTTGAGCTTTTTTTGAAACAAAATCAGATGTTCTTTTGTTTGGGACCTCTGAGTTTTTCTTAGGGGGGATATCAAGAACTTTCTTGGCAGGTGTGTATGTTGTCTTTATAAAGTCATAAGCTTTCTTGGCTGGATTATCATTAGACTTCTTACTTCTAAGGTTATATTGGCTATGAACTTCCATGATTTCCTTTTCAAAAGCTTGTTGATTTGATTCTTTCTCATCAACTTCAGTTTGTGAAAGAAGGAAAATATCATGTTCTTCTTGGGTAAGAAAAATAGAATCATTATCATTTAATCCCATTAGATTAATGTGAACATCATCAAGTCCCTTAATTGTTGATTCCCCTTCATCATCATAATTCTCTTGAAAAGGGGGCTAATCTGTTGATCTGGCCCCCTTTGTTTTCTTTGTTCTCTTAGTTCTCTTTGTCTGATTTGGGGTGGATATCTCCTAAACTTAGGATTTCTAATTTGGGGACCAGGTTGATTTTATCTTGGTGGATTCCTATCCGTGATATCTAGTCTTTCCATCATCCTTTCCATGGTTCTGACTAAGGAGTCTATTTTAGCATCAACATAAGAGGTAGATGGTTCTTCCTTGATAGTTACTCTCATTTATGTTATTTGTCTAGCTCTCTTAGCTAACAGATTTTCCTCTACACTCACAACACATCTTTTCATTTCTTCCAAAGTTGCAGGGTTTCTCTCTCTCAATTGATAAGACATGTCAGCATCAAAACCATCAGGGAATTTGATCAAAGCTAAGTCTGATGCTAGATCTTGTAACTTTTCAAAGTTTTGAAGGATTTGTTGATCAAGATCTGATCTAGGAGAGTGTCTTTCAGGTGTACTAGGTTGGAGGACAGCTTGATCTAAAACTATGTCATCCAAAAAGCTATCAGATTTGGTTCTGAAAAGGCTATGCTCGAATGGTAGATCAAACTGGATGTCTTGGATTGTGACAAACTTCTCTGGAAGAGAGGTTTCCCTAGGAGGAGGACTACCACTCCCTTGAATTTTTGCTAAACTTATTTTTCTGATCAATTTTTCAGGGTTATCTACTACTTTTACAGGTTTTGGATCAGGATGAGATCTGGTGTGAATTCTTTTTGGAGCCAGAACTTTAAACCTTAAAAAACTAATTAATTATTTACATATTTTTACAACCTCTGAACATTTATCTTTTGAAATTTAGATCTTTGATTATCTAGAAATACATTTTTCTTACTTAGGGAAGATAATTCATAAAGTTGGAAAATTTGTTCAGTCCCCATTATGGTCGCCACTATGTTATCACTCTGTAATTTCCAGAGGTTGTAGAAGAAAAGACAGAGGTAATTACCAAACCATTTTGGAAGCTGGGATCTATCCCTCCCAGCTTCAGAGAGGGATCCCTTTATAGGATTTAGATTTGTTTGAGTTTTAAAATGTTAGGATAGTTATGACAATTCGAGTTGTGTTTGTTTGTTTTAAATAGATGGCTGAAAGAATTCTTAAATTTCCATTGGGATATGGGGTCTGTACTTAAAGATGAGGATAAATTTCATATTTTTATAAGGTTTTCTCCACAGGGCAGTGTAGTAAAACTGTTGGATCTATTTGATTCAAATGAAATGTATAAGAGGAAAAAAAGGGGAAATTCCACTAAGTAGAAGAGTAGTTAATAATTCCTTTACTTAGTTTCATATGAACAACATGCAGATCATTATAAAACCAAAGACAGAGTATAATGAAATAAATTATGTTCTTTTGACTTTCTTTTAATGATTAGAATTGACAACACATGAAATGACTACAGAGAATGGAAAAACATTTAACAAATAGGGAAAGCACATCACCAACAATCTCACACAAGAATCTTGTGAATAGGCCACTTTTATTATTGGTCGATCCTTTGAAAATTACACAATAGCTCTTGGGTGCAAAAATCAACCCATAATACTCTAAAGAGAGAAGTATTTATAAAACTATTTACATCAGATCTTTTCATAAATGATCAAGATATTATGGAGGAATATCTAACTAACTATATCTCTAAATACAAAATATATGGATTTGCAAATTTGCTCGGATCTCTGGTGCTGATTTGGTGGAAGTGGTTGGTGACTCATCTCTTTGACTTTGGTTGGCTGCTCCATGCTGACTAGAACACCAAAAATGTTTCTACTCAAGTAATGCGCATAGATCTTCCCATCTCTTTTTACCTGGGATGGAAATATTGAGTAATTTCCTATATATTTCATCCATTTTTGTATACTTAGAAAAGGTAGGCTTAGTGATGAAGATATGATTAATCTCATGTTGAATACTCAAGTCTAATTGTAGTGTCTCGAAGAAAGATTTACCAGTAATTCTTCCCTGTATCCCTACAAACTTTGAACTATCCTTTTCCACTGTGCTCATTTTCTGTTTGTAATCACGTAGAGTGATCAATTTATCATTCAGTACTAACAATCTAGGAAGCCCTTTCTTGTGTAGCACCTCGAATATACTAAAGAACCTATGCACACCTATGTCCATCACTTGAGATTTTTCTTCGAGCTACAACATCAATCCTTTGTTGGTCAGGACCTTCTTGTTCTCAAGGATGGTCTTTGTTCTATCTTCAATTTCTAGTTCTTCTAACTACTGCTTGTTTTTGGAGTTTAAAAATCTGATAAGTTTAGTGGCCTCCATGGGTCTTTCTAATAAGTCTTCCTTGATGAAATTTATTTCTCCCCTGGATTTATGTACTAACTCATGTTGTTCAAAATTGATCTGTATGGATGGCCAAATTTCTAACATTGACTTGTTGATATCTATCCATATGTTTTCCTTAGCTTGGGCTAAGGTTTTTTCCATGCCAGTCTCTTTCTCTAATTGTTGTAACTATTGACTAAGCCTTTGATACTTATGCATCTCTTCCTGGTGATTGTCCTAGAACATTGAATTCAACTCCTGCAAGTTATTTACCTCTTCCTGTAGTTTTCTGATCTCTTTCCCTCGTATGGACATATCTTCCATGGATTTTACAAGTTTGTCAGATGCATCTAAAACTTGTTATGGGATTGTTGATGGAATTCATGTTGATGTTGATGCTTCTGTTGTTCTGATTCTTGTCTGAGGGATTGCCTCTAGTAGGATCATGGCCATATACACATTTTGTTATTTTCCCTTTATCAATTTATCCATTTATGTTTCCATTTCTCTTATTTGAGCATTTTGTTCCATGATTAGCTTTAAAATTTCTTCCTTGTGTCCTTAAGTCTCAGCCACTTCTTTGGCTTGTGAATCTTCTATAGTTGGAAGCTTTAGTTGTTTCCTCAGAGATTCTATATCAACATTCTTTTTTTTTAACAAATCCTCCGTTGCCTTGACATTTGTTGGGTCATAACCAATTTTCAGCACCAATTCTTCTAATGATTTGATTTTGTTGTCCTTGGCCAAAGAAGAGATATTATCCAACTTTAATTGGGACTGAATATTGTTCAGGTATACCTGCAACTTAGAAGCAGTCATTGAGGTATTTTTCAATGTTTAGAATATCATCTCTCATGTCTGCCTATGCATATCCATCTGATCCACTAGATGGACATCCTTTACATCAAATTCAAAGGCAGTCTTCTTATAGTCTGCAACTATTTTAGGATGGGGAACTTGTGCTTGTAAGAATTCCATTTGCATTCTTCCTCTTTCTATGTCAAAGGTTGACAACAATCTATGTTGATAAGTGGAGGTCTGCTTCCAGAACTAAGCATATGTGTTGTTGTTGTTGAGGAGCTCATTTCTTTGCTTGATCTATTTATACTTGTCAAAAATGTCTGACTTTGTTTTCCCATGAGAAGATTCAGTTGTTAGAGTAGTGTCTGGGAGTCTTTGAGATGTTGGTGATGATGTAGACACTGTAAACTGGCTATCTGAATAGGTTGAAGAGTGTGGTCCCTACAAGACTATGGTGGACTACATTTTTCCTTCCTTGAGAAAATCTGGTGAATGAATGTTTTAGGTCCTCTTTCTGTAAACCTGAAAATCCTCAGCAGATACCTCTGTGAATGAAGGAGAAATATCCTTTCTTGATCTCTTCTCTACTTGATTTTTGGGTGTGGTCATATGTGAAGTAGTTACAGGAGAAGGTTGTTCCTCTTTTTCTAGTAGTGTGTTCTCCTGCCACTCTATCTGCTTCATGTATTTCTCCACCTCTGGCTTTTGTGTGTGAACATAAGGAGTTCTTCTTTGTTTGACTCTGAGTTCAAAGGTGACAGAAAATAGGTCATATTCCCAAGTGGAACTCAGAGTAAACCTCATCTGTTTCAAAAGGTTATTTTCTTCTTCTCCTACTGATCTATTGTTGCAGATGAAAGGGACAATCTAAGTCTTGATCCCGAGCTGGGACTTCTTCTTTGCTGCAACAAAGTGAATGTCATCTGAATTCACCATTTTCCTTATGTATTCTAGTGCAAAAATCCTCACAAAGAGGTATTTGTGCAATCTGTAAGGAGGCATATCACACCCATATACTCTTATCTCTGTGTGTTTTTGGTATAAATACCAATCCCTTGTCTTATCTTGATTAGATAGGTGCAAGAATCTCTAAATTTCATCATTGATCCTTGGCTTTGTATTGCTATTCAGCATGCAAACAACTAGGTGAATGAATTGATCTATGTCATCTTTGAAGTTGAACTTTGTTGAACTTTTCCTCACTAATGAGGTCCATCATGTCACTGGCTGTGGGCTTCCTTCCTGGTTTAATTTCTAAAGTGCACAGTGAAACTTGTCTGACTGGTAAAACAAAAACACGTATACCAGAACTGAGGAATATCTACACATCCCTTTAGTTGGAAACCTGAATAGTTGATCATGAATGTTATCAGCCAGAAATTGATTGAAATTAAATTTAATTGATACTCTCTCTTCTGTGGAAAAAATGGATAGAAAACCTAGAATAGGCTCATCTACCCATTCATCTGAGTAATAACCTAACAAGTAAGAAATAATAGAAATGATATGGTTTTCTTTGACAGTGAAGATAGAAGATGAGTAAGGTGGATTTTTCTTGGGAAATTAGGCTTCTTCTGTGAGAAAAATCTCAAAAATATGGGCTCTTTGGGGGAAAGTGAGTTTCTAGTACAGGTCATTTAGGGATTCAATGGAGAATGAGATCTATGAGTCATTTCTTGGGATTTGCAGCATCTGGTCAATGGCTTCAAAGGTGACTATGAACAGAGTTTCGCTAGAGGAGGATGTTGGGGTCCTATAATTATAGGCGAATCGATTCTTTGACTGTTGATATGGCGTTTCTCTCGTGCTCATGAAGTCCTGGCTCAAGTGATTCCGCTTCCTCCCTCCATTCTTGTCGCTCAATTCTCCATCACCCTGCTGCATCCTTCATACACGTTGCGCCCTCTCTCCCCTTGTCTTTTGTCAGCCTCCCTTATCCCGCCACCTTCGCCTGTGAATAAACAAGACTTAGGATGAACAAAATAACGATAAAAGCAGTTAGATTAACTGATAATGTTAGTGTAGTTAGTATAGGTTAACTTAATTAATAAACCACTAGTTAATTAATTAATTAATTATTAATTAATTAATTATGAATTAGGTTAAAACCTATGTTAGTAACTAGGTTAGTAATTAGGATTAGTCTAATATTAAAAAACAAAAATAATAAAACAAATAAAAAATTAAAAACAAAATATTAAAAAACATATTAAATAAAACAAATTAAAAATATTAAAACAATTTAAAACAAACAAAAATTAAATATATTAAAAATTAAATAAAATAAAATAACAAAATGTAATGAAACATTAAATAAAATATAAAAAAAAAAACATATGAAAAAGCATTAAAAAATACAAAAAAATAAAATATTAAACACATTAAAAATAAAACTACACTAACCTATCCTAAGTCCCCTCCCCCTCACGTCACTCCACTCACTACCCCACCTCACCTTCCACTCCCACCTACCATTACGTCATACTCCATTAACCATTCCCCTTACGTCATACCCCCCCTTACACTCCCGCTC